>JAODLI010001734.1:0-11023 GCA_027575585.1 Percopsis omiscomaycus
TATATTCTTCTTTTTTTTATTATTTAATATATACTTTTTACATATTTGATATTTATATTTACATTATTATATTTACAAGAATATGCGTTTTTCCATGTCTGTGTATACAGTATATGTATATATATATATATATATATATATATATATACATATAATATGTGTGTGTGTGTGTGTGTATGTATAATAGGCTATACGTTTTATTTCTATGGAGAACATTTTTTAAGTGATTTGATTTATCCAATAATTAAATCCAATACAGACAAGAAGGGGTCGGTTCACCCCTAAAAACCAAAAATTCTGAAATTTTCAGCGATTAGCAACACATAACAAGAGCTTACATTTGCTTTAATCGACCAGCTATGCTAATATTGCTTTGGTTACAATATTTAATTGTGTTGTTTTTTCCAACCCAATTTGATTTAGTTTCAACACAATGCATACAGTATAGTCAGTCAGTCAGTTAATTAGTTCGATAATTATTCAGTTCAAATTTCAAGACTCCAAAGGTCCATATGAATTACCAGTCATAACAAATTTTAAGATTTAACTCAACTGAATTTGAAAATAAAAATGATGCCTTAAAAGCCCTCAGAATGTATTGTATGCTAATGCTAATGATAGGATACTGTAGGCCTATATGCCAATTTAAATAGACGAGCAAGTACATTCTGAATGGCTCTGTTTTTGTTGGAGTTTGTCTGAGGTCTCTGTGAAAAAGTGACCAACTGAGACCATTGAAGAAAGATGTAAAGCCCTGCCATTACTATGAATAACATACAAAATATATTCCCTTACTGTTATAGCCAAGCAGACATGAAATGTCAGAAATATTGTGAGCAGTTAGCAATTATTTCTCTCAGCATGTTATTTTTTTTCTTTCTTTCTTTCTCTCTCCCTCTAAACTGCTGCGCACACAAGAGGTCAGTTGTCTGTTTAATGGTTTTCCCTAAAATTATCCAAGAATAACTTTATAATCTCCAACTGTGATCTACTGAAGCCCATTACCTACCATGCAAGGTAAACATTATTCGGTGCAGCTTAAAAGGCTCACTTAATGCAATTACAGAAATGACATGTCTCCTTTTCAGATTTTTAAGGACTGCACACCACCCCAAACCCCTTGTTTTATGGCCTGCTTCATAAATGAAGCCATTCTCTGTAAATGTGCCTATGTCCTCTCCTGTGACCAATAATAGTACTTTGGTCTGATTAAATGTGCCATAATGCAATTTGGATATTAGACCGGGTTAGCTTCATATGCATTGGCAGACCTCTGGTCTCTGTGCTCAGTTGAGCCACAAACTTTAAGGATAATGTTTCCCTCTACCACCATTAATATCAGTGGCCCCTAAATACTGCACAGACTCCAACCAAGAAGTAATATTGAACTACCTGGCATCTCTCTTTTTTGACAATAAATCCCAATTCTAATTCAATCTTGCATGTCGTAATTTTTCAAGTGTTTCCGTGGTAACGCCGACTGTTTGCTAATAAACTGACCTGTATTCATCGAGGCTGCCATTGCGCCAGAAGAGATTGACTTTATTGAGTTGGCATTTAAGAGAGAGAAGTCTTTTTTGGAATCTTGGGATTAAAAGCTGTCCATAATGTTGTCATGATTGTAACAATGTAATATGAGCTACACTAAAACACTGGTAATTAATGGTCCACATCACTGTTTATTGTTTACCATTTTGAAGTTGCCTACAGGCCTGGTTCTATAAACCATTAGAGAGCCACAATGCGGTACATATATGGCTATATGTGTGTTTTATTTATAGGCCTCTCAAATTTGTACTGTACCTTAAGGTTCTTGAATGAATACATTGCTATCATACTTACTTATTTATTCATCTATTATCTATTATCTTGAAACTTGAAACACACTGTTTTGAAATGGCACTCCCCCTTGTCCCTATTCCTGCTCAAGAAACTGAATGCTCACATAAACACTGTTTATGTGTTTTTTTAAACGGTACACTGAATACTCGGCCCATCTTGGAAACACAAGCGCGTGAGTGCGGGGGGGCTGAAAAGGAAAACAACATGCTGGTGTTGGCTGAGAACACGACCCCCTCCCTCCCGCACCTGACTACTCCTCTCATACTCACACAGTGGTGTTTTCAAACATGCTATAATGTGATTGAGAGTCCCATTTCGGTACTGAGATGATGTTTCAACCTCATTTATTTCAAAATGGTGTCTTTAAATGATCCCTGATTGAGAGTACGGATTTGCACAATATGGTAATATTGTTGGTTATTTAGCATGGGGCAGTGTACAGGAATGCTTTGCCTTCAGTTATAATTCAAATGAAACAACTGGTAAAACAAACCACTGGTGCAGAGATGAAAGAATACTTTGTAGACAAATCTGAATGAAAAGTCTCACTACGAAACTCTCAATGAGTGTGATTGCTCAGTAAACACATACTTTCTTGCTCACTGTATAAACTGTTTCATTTCAGTATTATGAGTCATTGGATACTGCTTTACTGTAGGGCAGGTTTTGTGTAAATATACCCTATGTAAACATGCCCAGCTTTCATGTCAGACGGACACCTGCAATTGAATTCAGCTACTTTAACTCCAAATAAATTACAAGAGAGGGAGATGATGTTACAGTAGTTTTTCTTGTTATTCTCGCATTAAATCTGTCACCAAATGGAATCACCTTTTAATTTTCTCAATGCGATACATGCCAGTGAAATAAAAAATAGATATATCAAAAAATCCGTAATATGTGCTTCTCAAATTCAATATACTGTGACAGGTTGTATTAAATCATATCACTGTATATCTAAATGATTATCTAATTATGTCAATTATAATATAAAGCAAGTATTAAAGAGCAGGTAGAGGTTATTCACGCACTGATTTTTCAGGAGAGGGAGGGGTTGGTCGCGTTCTCGTGTTTGAAACCAAAACAGCGTTGTTTCTCTAAAATAATCTCAGATTGCCCCTTTAAGGCAAAAAAGAAATGGGGGGGGGCTGTAAATAGGATGAGGGTGTTTTGTAGTGAGCTTGATCACTTCAACACTGAACAGCACTCAGAAAAGAGCAGATCAAGAAACACAGGACAGAGAGAAGGAAACCCCATCCTCCCTAGAGTGGAGAAAATGAATCAAATGATTGTTGTGTTTCACCTGCTGCGTGCCCCCCTCCTCCACACACTCACACGCACGCACACGCACACACACACACACACACATACCACACATACACACACACCCCAACCCACCCGCCTCCTGCAGCCGGCAGAACTACTTAAACCACTATTATGTCAGCTCCCCTGGACCAGTGCCAGACACAACGTGGCTGTCCTGCTTTCTTTTTTGTCATGCGAGGGCAAAGGTCTGTTCACATGGTCTATGATGACCCCTCATTCACCTGCAATCCCTTACAGTTTGTCATCCCTCTGCAGAAGTCTGACAGACCCGGGGCTTTATGCCACAGGCCATGTGTGCGCATGAGAGACAGATTCATGTAACACCAAATTCTCTGCTGACGGGTGAATGGAACGTTTCTCTGCCCTGTAGGTGAATGTGCTCTGAAAGATGCTCTCTTCCTTATCAATGGTCGAAAGTCTTTCAGGGACTCTGGCCTGCAGGAAGGCTCAGTTATGAATAGACGCTTTTCTTGTTTCCTTTCCCTCAAGCCGTTTGCCCAAGGGTAGATACCGGAGACGTCTTTGATTAAACTTAAACTATTACCTGAGGACTGACGGAAATAATGCACAGTACTCGAGAAATGTGGGTGTTTTAATGTTCTATATAATGAATTTCAATGTATTTGTTTATTGTCACTAAGATTCTATTTTTGTAATATTAAAGGATAAAGATACATAAATCGTATAAATCGTAACTTTTACTCATTAGCATAGCTCACCTTCAAAACACGAGTCAATCATTCTGCAAGCATCACAAGAGGTTGTTGACAAACATGTTTCCTATAATTGGTATTCTCAGCTCGCTCCAGCAGACCCTAAAGTGATGTTTGGGAGTTTGCCACTGGTGACAGCAATTCACGCCATTGAGGCCATGTGGCACTGCATTGCGATGAATAGAGCTTTATTGCCTTAGGTCCGATGAATCCTTAAGAACTTAAGGTCAACAGATCAACTAACTGGCTGCCGTCACTAGGTCTGTACTGTAAAGTCTAACAATAACCCTTGCGTGCAGAGATGTATGGGTGAGACACACAGGTTAATTGAAATAATAATAATAGCACAATCTGTAGAACCTGTAGATTAGCTAACTACTTGCAGCAATGGTGCTGCTCAGACCAGCCACACCTGTTTTTTCTCCTCACCCCTGTGCCACAGCAATATTTAGTTTACCTTTCAAGCAATCCAGTTTCTTTAACAATAAGGGCTCTAGTTTCCGAATGGTGCAATGCCAGCGGTAGTGCCGACACAGACATAGTGACAATTTCTGTGCTTTTTCTGTCTTTTTGTTAATTTCCCGGCTTGCCATGACATCGCTTGTGCCAAAATGGGCATGGGGGTGTAGTAGAGGGTGTCAAAAGCAGTGCTAGTTTGGTGTCAAATAAAACCAAATGTTCTCTCCTCAGACCACATTTTAGCGCAGACGCAGGTGTTGTGTGGTAGTTTCCGGGCTTTAGGCGAAGGTGCACTAAGCAGCTAAGTTATGTTGGCCTATTTCATGAATAATTTAACTAATGACTACTGTCCTTATCCTTTTTAATCACAAAACAATATATATTCAGGTGTATCATATACTATTATTGTCTTCCAACAAAAAATTGTCAATGTGCGTCATTACGCATGGAAAACAAAATGGTGACGGGGATTTAATATTTCAATTAACCTCAGTCAACCTGAAAAGTTTTGCCTACCTAATTGATCCGTGATCACAACTATTTAAGGTCCCCTGCTGTGTTCATAGAATTCACTGAAAAGACTTTCGCCGCCCATTACGAAATTAGCAGTTCTCCATGTCAGAAAGCGTGTTGCTTTTAAAGGGAATAAGACGAGCTAATTTGATTGGCCGTAACTGAAGACAGCCCCCACCACTCCTACTGATGTCCCAAAATTAGCAAAAAAGTATCGGCCACACCTTTACGGTGTTCTTTTGTGTGGTGCATTGTGTTGTATCTTGTATTTCTTTTTTGTCTGTGGTCAGTGTTTTTAATGTAATATCTAATGTATGTGTGGGTCATTGCCACACGTCTTGATGGCAGCCTTTGTAGAAATGGAATTATTTCCATTGCATACACACAACAGCTATTTATGTTGATATTAAGATGGGTGATCTCTTTGATCATAAATGGACATGATTAATGCATTTGTTGAGTGAAGCTAACGCTTTTCCTTCCTCTGTGTTTGCACAGTAAAATATCCATGCATTACTTTGTTCAAATTTGTTTATTCAATGTTTATTTTTCCCCGACCACATTTGTTCTTGTACAATGTTTAATCACTGCATAAAAGAAATAATATGCATCCTAAAATGATACCATTAATATTATAAGAATTTTTGTGATAATATATATATTGTTACATATTGTAATAATATAATACGTATTATTATTATTATTATTATTATTATTATTATTATTATTATTATTATTATTATTATTTAATCCATTCAATCAATTTTATAATTTGCAAGAAACATTTTCTTTGCTGCGGGAAAAACTATTGTCATTACAAGCTTCATCACATTTAATTACATTTTTGTTGACGTACCGCGAGTCCTCTCAGGTCACTGGCACCTTAAGGAGACAGTGTGTTCAAATTAACTTTTAGACAGTGTTTTCTTTATTATGATTTTAAGTCTTAGTTACCTAGCAACAGTTCTTAATCCCCTTCTGTTGTTTTGCATGATGGAGCAATATCTCACAACTGTGCCGGGGAATGTTGAATGACATCCATTGACAGCATCTGATCTTGGAGAAACCGCAAAATAGTGACAGGGAAAACCAGCATTCATGCAGCAGTAGAAAAAAGGTATGCACCTTAACCTTACATTCACCCATAGCCAAGCCACGAGGCTCAATATGCCACTGTAATGATATAATTTGTTTTATCAACAATTTACACTTGATGACAGGTGACCTTAAGAGATTACATGTATAAAAAGATATTTATACTGTATACCATATGAATTAACAGCAATGGTATTATACTTAATACCTTTAACAATGACACGCAATTTCTTATTCTTGCTATATACGTACAGGGGTTATAAACTTACTTTTACAGGCCCATGATCATACTGTAATTTGTATGTGTTCATAGCCATACTAAGATGCCAAGTCTCACACAGATGCTTTGTCAGCTAGTGCCATATTTATTCATTTTATAGACCTAGAAGGCCTTCAGGTGAAACTTATCTTGGAGAAGTGAGGTGATGAAGGATTCATTGGTGGCATTTAACGTGTGTCTCAGCTCAATAGAGCATGATTGATGCCCCCGTTCTCTTAAGAAAAATGAATATCACATTACACATAGACAGGTGTCTCTATCCCCATGAATCCTTTCACTGTCTTCCAATGGTTTATGGTTCCTATAGGCCCAGAATGTCTCTCTAAATTAGCAACGAAGGAGTAGAAGTTGCACTTGAAGGATATACATTGTCAAATATTCACCAGTACAGAGCCATGCCATCTCAAGGGAGGCCCTCTCTACTGAATGGCTTTATTTGTGCCTCTGCCGCCATCTTGGCCTCTTTTAAATGGAGCGACACTTAGAAGTGCAATGAAGTAACGCGAGGCCCATTAGCTCACTTTGCAGCACGACACCGCAGCGCTGGTGCCGAGTGATATTACCAGCAGCTGGGTCGACGACAACCAGTATGAGGCGGGACCTTTAGGGTGACCGGGAGGGGGGTGGGAAGAACCACCTTAATCTCTCCATTTCTGAACGTGAGGGAAAGAAAAGACTGAAAAAGTATTTTTAAGAGCTATTTTTAACTTTTTTTTTACTATTAAACCAACCCATAAGCTATATAGCTTCCTTAGCATGAGGTATTTATGAGAATACGTCAAGAGTGACTTCATTCATACTTTCCTTTGTGATTTACTACCTTGTAGATACCAAAAAGTGTGAACATAGTGTGCTGTTCCCTGGAAGGGTGTTAGGGTCACTAAAATATCACTCACTCTCTAAGGCTAATGGCTTGTGATTTCAAACAGATTTATCACTGTTTATGCCTATCGTCATTTTTCAGCTGGCACTTACACTGCACAACACAACGAAACTCACGGACGCAAATTGTCCTTTTTCTGCAGTCCATTGCAAGTGTTGCAAGAAATGGGCACGGTCGTTAATATATACCTGTCAGGTACGGAAGGTGCGGAAAAACAGGCTGTTAAACCCTGGCAATGCCATCTATCTTTTTTAAGGCGCATACCTCACCTTTACATGTCAAGTACAGCAACACATTATGAGATGCTTGTGTCCATATGTGAAGGAACATAGCCCGTGACAGGGGTGTGCGTTTGTGCGTACGTGTGCCCTGCTCATTTCAGGAATGTCCCCTGTCTACCTAGTCAAGTGGAACTGCACCGAAACCAGAGCGCAGAGTATCGCCTCCGTCTAACTGCGGTACCAAGAGGCCGCGGATAAGAAGATGGCTGGCCCTTTCAGCGTGTCTGTCGTCTGTTGGAGCAACTTAAGTGGAAAGAAAATGACATGCTTTGAACGGAAAGTTAAGGCGTCCCAAAGTTCACGTATCCCGCTGCCGGCGCGAGGCAGGCACAATTTGTTCTGAAATTCAAAAGCAAGGTCCCTGCTTCTGGAGGGGGTCAAATGAAGCTGTTAGCCTTCTGTGAACCACAACAAATGGGCTTTCTTTTTGACTACTCTGCATAGGTTAATGGAGTAGTAATTACACTATACAGTTAAAAATGACAGGCTTAATTGAAGGTGCTTCATCTCTCCCCTGACATCCATGGAGGAACATTTATTTAAAAAAAAAAAGATCATTTTGAATTTACTTGATTACTTAACAAATAAAATACTTAATTTTTCTGGTTGTTTATTCAATCTGCTCTGTTAGAACAGCACTATGTAAAGCTGTCACACAATTGTTGTAATAGAAGACACAAAGCCCGCATCCACACATTCTCTAAGAAACTATTGTGAATCACGTTATTGCTATTGCTACCACTATCATGTCTGCTGCCATTGCCTGCCTCATAATAACCTCATAGGAAGTCTGTGACCCACAAACAGAGCAAACTGCAGGGAGGGAGGGAGAGAGCAAGAGAGCGAGAGAGAGAGAGACAGACAGACAGACAGACAGACAGACAGAGAGACAGAAAGGTAAATGATTACCTACTGGTATGTCCCGGTGGATGATACTTGGCCATGCCTTTCTTGTGAAACTGGCTCTCTGTTCTCTAGTGACTGGGCCCTTGTCCCTCCAGGCTGATTTACACCCAAAGACATCTTTTCTTTACTGTTTGTTTGGCCATTCCCTAGCAACGGCTGCTTGTTTTCCTAAAGTACTGTTGCCTGTCTTGTTTGTCTCTGGACAAGCATAGTAATTCATCTCACTTTATTCATTGCTCAATACCAATGCAGCATTCAGGGGAAATCTGATTGGCCATATCTGCGCTCGTTGGAGCACAAGCCTTTGTCTGTCTCCAGTCAAACATTCAAATGCAGACAGTACATAACAGCCATCCACTTTTAAATGCTAAGTAGTGGCTAGGCTTTGATTACTTAGTAGTACTCTAGTTAGCATGTCTTATAATTAGGTATTTATATAGAAGCACAATGAAGTAACTGGCATACATACTGTAGGCTACCTTCTAACTTGCTTACTACAACAAGGGAAACTTTCCACTGTTTTTGCCACTGTGCTGCAGCTTTGACTGGCAAGTCATGCTAAACCATTAAAATTCTTGCTCAATCCATTTTGCAGTGGAATAGGCCATGTAAATACATTTTTACATTGGGTTGAGTAATCTGCACTGTGGACATGGTGGGGCAGAAGGGTGTGATCATTAATTGTAGATATGTTGTTTAGTTCCCTCCATACAAATATAGACTTATGGCTGAATATTTTTCTAATCTTGATCCATCATCTCCCTATTTGTTCTCAGGTAATTGCGCATTGATTTAGGACCCTGTTCGAAAACACTACTAAAACTGTGCAAAGTCCCGGAACATTAATTCTGCACAACTACTTAAATTATTGCCATGAGATCAACGTCTAATTATATGAACAGCAGCTTCTTGTATGTTTTATTTATTATCATTATTACATTAACTTTCCTAAATTCGCCAGAAGCCTTTTTTTTGGCTTTGCAGTTTTGCACCTGCAAGTCGGCAGGACTCTCAAGCATGCTCTTTAATTGTGATGGTAGCATTAGCAGTCGTTTGTACAGTTAGCCCTCTAAATTACTCTCACTTTTATTCACTTTTTTATGACACAGTTTACTTAAAATTGCCAATTTTACTGCCCACTTTTTCAAGATAATTAGGTTTAAGTGAATTACAGCAATTTATGCCCGTTGTAACGCGCTTGCATGGACAATAAAGAACATCTTGGGATCTATACTCATGAACTATGAA
Organism: Percopsis omiscomaycus; assembly: GCA_027575585.1. Classification (NCBI taxonomy): domain Eukaryota; kingdom Metazoa; phylum Chordata; class Actinopteri; order Percopsiformes; family Percopsidae; genus Percopsis; species Percopsis omiscomaycus. The sequence goes on from JAODLI010001734.1 coordinate 9,547, forward strand.
GTAATGTTATAAAATTCAAAGCTCATATCACTTATGACTTTTAACAGAAATTGGGTTAATGCAGAAGAAGGGGATATAAAAAAAAATCATGCACACAATTTTACTTTAGCCCTTGTCGCTTATTTTAATGTTTTTCTTTGTTTTACAAATAACTGAAATAAACGAAATATGCTCCCAAATCGAGGCTAAACTGTCCACTTCAGGCAACTGTGTGGCAACAGGTGCGGCCCACTGTCTTCTCTGATGGATATAATAGCCAGTCTCTGGCTGAGATTCTCAGAGGCAAAGTAATCCAGCCTTAATCTCCCTGTAATTCAGGGAGGATTGAGTTCTTCAGATGAGCGAGTGGAAACCTTTTGTGAGTGTGTGAGAGTTGAATACAACTAAATTGGACCCACATAAAAAGCAAGCACTGCATTTTTTTCTGGCTATGTCTGACTTTTATTTAGTTTATTTTTTTTTTAAACTTAGCCTTGCGTTGTAGATGTAGATGTAAGAAAACAACTGCTGTTCTAGTGCTGCCACTGTTTTCACTGTCTTACTCTTTCAATGAGTAATGCGATACTTTAATCAGGGCAGTTTTTGCCATACAAAAATATAAATATGGTTATACAATAATGTTCTAACTAGCAACACACTGTGGCTGAGTGCCTCAAGTATTTGTTAGTAAATGAGTCAACACCAAAAGCTTAAACATACAGTACTTTTCTAAATGCATAACTAATGTGATTACAATGACTGGTGTATGACCTATTCAGCTATTGCCAAATGCACTTATTGCAACTCGCTTTGGATTAAAGCATCTGTTACATCCTGTACATGTAAATGATAATTTAGAAGTGACAACAGTGGGTGACCACACATGTCCCAAGTGAAAACAGGTCAGACATTGCATCACGTGTCAGATATGATATAGATAAGATAAATCCTAATTTATGAAGTATTCCAAGGTCTTGACTGACTCTCTGAACGTTAAGAAACACTTACAAATCACAATGGACCGCCTCCTGTTGACATGTGTCAAAATGTAGCTCAGTCCTGAGCTCACCCGGCAGGTTGCTGTCAACACACACACACACACACACACACACACACACGTAAACTCAAACCAAACTCATGCACTTACGTGGATATTATGTGCGCACATAACACTAACATACGCGTGCTTGCACAGGCACACACAAACACAGGCTTATGTGCGATGTACGTGGAATATGTATACACACAAGCACGCAGCAAAGTATTCATGCACACACTCGACCCCCCCACACACACACACACACACACTTAACAGATCAGCCAGGATTACTGTCAGTGTGGTACATTATGAGTGACTGAGCAACCCCAGAACATGTGCCAACAATTTCCTTTCACCTGGGGACAAAGGAGAGAAGAGGAGGGAGGAGCGAGAGAGAGAGAGAGAGAGAGAGAGAGAGAGAGAGAGAGAGAGAGAGAGAGAGAGAGAGAGAGAGAGAGA
>JAODLI010001735.1:0-11023 GCA_027575585.1 Percopsis omiscomaycus
ATATTTGTAAATTATCCCCCCCCCCCACCCCCGAAAAGTCCACATTGATTTTTAGATTTAAAAACACGTGTACTGGTTTTATGTCGCGTAAGTGGACTGACATGTTTGGACCTGTCTTGAGACTGACTGTGCAAACTCTGATGGGTCATATTGATGAGCTGCTTAAGATGTTAACGCAGCGGCTTTTCCAACTTTTTTTAGGCTGGGACCTAAACTGCATCTTGGCCCTGTAAACGAGTCATTACAACACACTAATTGCGTAAATGCCACCTAACGGTTACCACAGTCTCAAACTTTTTTTTCTTTGTTCAATAAGGGAAGGAGAAAAAAAACGTATCAATGTCCATATCCCTTTCAATATTTTCCTAAAATTCTGGCTTTTAAATATCGTGTCTAAACACGATGGTATAAAAGGGCCATTTTACTTGAAATGTCTAAAATCGTAGTGGGGTGGGGAGGGGGTTGTTGCATGTACAAATGGCAGTGGTAAACTAGGCCAGTGTTGATCTGTAGATGCAGCCTCTCATCCCTCCTTTGTTTGAACATGCAGGTGCACTGCGGTTATTATGAATAATCTCACTCCCATTTGGATGACTGGAATACTTTTAGTCTTGATTTGTTGCCCAATCCTAAAATGGAATCGGCCCGCGCTATCTATAAACAATTGCTGCTTTAATGTCCCTTTTATCATCTTGGCAAAAATCCTCAGCGACACTACAAGTTTAACACGTTGGTCCCTGCCAAAATAATCTAAACCTCCCAGCCACTACCAGTGTCTTCTTCCAGCGTCAGTCACTTTCTTTTTGCTCTAGTAGTTTACTCCTTCTACTTGTGACTCGGTCTAACGTAGTTTCTCTCTTTGACAGCCCCATGTCCTACAGCAGCAGCCCCCAGCAGCCCAGCCCTGTCACAATGTCCATGGTGAAGCCGGAGCCCGTGTCTCACTCCCCTCCGACCGGAAATCCCAACCACCACAGAGGGCCTCTTCAGGGAGACCTAAGGGACATGATCAGCATGTATATCCCAGGAGGGGACACCAGCGACCCCACGGCCGCACAGAGGGGGTACACCAGCGTCCAGCAGCACTACCTCAGTGGGACTGTCCCCCTCACGCACATCTGACTGAGAGGAGGCCACGGGGAGTGATGGGATTAAAGACTGACTGGTGTGGGACTGTAGGGGCAGCTGATCGGGGAGGAAACGGTCCCGCAGAGGCACACCTGGCTGGGTTGGGGAGGGGGCTGAAGTCGGGCCTGTGTGACACTAGACTGAGTTTGTTCTTGGGATTGTGAAATGTGAGGCTGCACACTAACACACTTGTACTCTCACAGCCATGGAGTGAGCACGCGTTGACGTGCACCTATAGGCACATGTGTAGTCCCACATATCTAGACGCACGCTCGACTACTTAGTTTTATAGAGATAAAAGGCTATTTTTCTACCTCTTCATTTTACATTTACGACTTAACACTTGTCCCAGACATTTGTCCCCACACAGCCGATACTCCCTGCACGTGCCACCATCTGTCTCCATGAAGGACTGCTGTAAATAGACAAATGTCTGTCCCTGTACATATTTAGCAATTTACTCTTCTGTCTCATTTCTAAAAACTTGACCAATAACTTCCCTTTACAAACCTGCCTGATACCTCAAGCTGTCATGTGTGGGGGAGGGGGAGGACACAATATATCATTGTAATTCCCATCAAGTTTCTTACACTGCTGGCATGTCGCAGCGATTGCCAGTTACCACAGAGTTGGTATAGTTGCCCGTGGATGCTGATTCATAGCGTCGCAGTCTTTAGAATTACCGGATAGAGCGATCATTCAGAAGGGGAAGTCCTCAAGATGGCATTTGAGGCCAGCTTCACCCTAGAAGCAGTCGCTGCCATCCAAAACCCTGTCATCACTTCAGAGACAGTGCAGAACAATGGCACGACAAACACTGGAACCAGGTCAACCAATTAAAATCTGCAGGCCTGTGACATACAAATTACATGACCTGCAAGGGTCCTGGTTCTGGGGCGCATTGTTGTTCTGACCCAATCAGGGGACCACCTCTCAGAAGAGCTCACAAGCAGACACTTGCGGAAGGGTGAAAATGAGGGGAAAAATGCACAGCTTATATAACAAGATGTTTTTTACAAGTATGAACTTTGTGCCTTGGGCTTGGTTTAAGTGCTTGGTTTTTATTTTATTTTGTTTTTGTGATCTCAGTCCTGTTGGATGACATGGTAGAAACACCTGTTGGACAATCGACACGGCATCCGTTAGCTCTAATGTTTAGAATTCAGAGGCGGTACAGTTTAATTCTCAGTAGTTGTCAAGCATTAAACTATTGATAGCTGTTCTCACCCAAAATATCGATGGGTTCCACTTCTGTTGACTTATGAAAGTATGTTGACTTTTTTTTTTTTTTTTTTTTGCTGCCAGTATGAATTTAAGTGTATGGTGTAATTAGTTTTAGCTTAAATTGCAATTTGCATGACCATTTGTTGTTGTAAATGTTTCTTTAGTGGAGTTGCATTGTTCTGCCTGTGCTCCATTGCTCTTCCTTTTTAGTGGTTGCCACTTGCGCTAGGCAGGTGCACTGCATTCTTGTTTGGGAATTCTCATTAGCCGAATGAATTTAATGTGAAATGCTGCATTTCAGTTTTCTTTGCTTCAAACAAATATAATTTTTTTCTTGTCAAAATACAGTTGAATGTTTAACTACCAAACATGGAAAATGTTTTTTTTTTGTTTTTGTTTTTCTCAACTCATTTTTAAGACCCATCTATTGTTTCATTAAGCCGTTTCACCTTATCCACTATGAAAGAATGTATCTAATTTTCTAATTAAATCTACGATAAACCTTCATCCTCGTTTCTAAAAGTTTATTTGTATACACCATTTATTTTCTTAATATTTTTCCAAATGTCTAGGCTAAAGGTTTTCCCGAAGTGAAAAATTTCCAGTCTTTATTTTGGCCCCCTCATTTCCACTGAATAGTAAACCAATGCTGCTTTTAACCTGAAATGGGAGCTTTTGTAGATTTTCAAGCTTCAGAAAAAGAGTGGATATTTAGCATGTAGTGGATGTGTTTTGGAAAATTCCATTTTAGTTTTGAATAATCTATTTTAACAAGAGCTTGTTAGCATTTGAAAATAGGAATTTATTGCCTGGTTTGACACTGGAAATAGGGGCTTTCAACAAAAGCAGTGCGTGAATGTTTACATTGCAATGCGGTTTTTAAACAAAATTAACTTTTTAAAATTTTACTTCTATTTTAGTATCAATATTTGTAAATCGTGTATAGCTATACTTTTGTGGCATTTATGTACATAATGTATAAAACTTTTTTTTAGGCTCTTATACTAAGGGCCTTAATGCTTTTTGAATTAAAATGTCATTTTGTTATGACATTGACTATTATAATAAAAAATAGTTTTTTTTCCACTAATGACCTCACAAGTCTGTTCAATGTTGTCTGGATTTATTCAGTTCTAACCGGAATTATTTATGGTGAAAATCCTATACAAGAGAATAATAGAAAAGGAAAACCCATATTTTTCCCTGGGGGCACTAAAGTTCCTTTTATGAATGAAGATCAATGAGCGTTTTCACATAATAGACAGATTACACACATTTAGGTGAGAGGCTGATTCAGCCAAAGCAACAGGCGTTTTAATTCCAGGGTGGTTTTCAGGCTGTGTCCTGCAGGTTTGTTAGAATACAATCGGATGTTAAATTTGCTTTTAATGAGAACACTCTCCTTCCTCGGAAGTTACGAGCCAAACGGCTGCTTCACATTTAATATAACCAATTATGACTATTCGGTGATATCATGTACAGGCCCACACTATAGCCTACTGTAAAGCTTAATGCGTGCCTGCAGGCTCTGTGTGGGTACGTTTAGGTAGGCCTACAGCTCAGCTGTTGTTCGGGAGCATGAGCTCACCCTTCCAAATCATTAGAGAAAATAACAAGCGTGGTAGGGCCAATCAAAACGAACCCGTTTACGTTTCACAGCGTCGCCACAGGTGGACGCGCTGTGCCTGCATGCCTAGGAGGGGGGAGTGGGGAGGGGGGAGTGGGGAGGGGGGGAGGTTTAGAAATACAACTTTTTTTGGCGTAGGAGAAACATGGGTGTCCTACAGGGCTGTGCGGAGGACGTGATGGGGGCAATATAGTGACTATAGCCCGTCGAATGATTTAAAGGACGATCATTTATGCTTTCTTCTCTTCGCCCTCTTTTAAAATTCACTTTCCCAACACCCCCATTCCCTCTTTCCTCCCCCCTCCCGTCCTCACCCTCTCTGGAGAGAAAGCGGGTGGCTGGCCCGTCCGTAATTGGCCGTTTCGGAGGCACATTGTCCGTGGCTTTTGAGCTCGCAGGTGCACATAGTAAAGCCGCGGAGCTCTCCGCTACTCCCCCCAGGCTCATTGTTCCCTTTCTCTCGCTCCCCCATGGAGCAGAAAATTAGCGTTGCATTCGGGGGCTTCGTCCTCCCGGCTCTCCCCGGCTCAGGCTTAACCCTTTCACCGACCGCGGCCATTCTCATGGAAATGGGAGAGCCCGCACCGGCTAATCGGCGAGTAAGGGGAGGGGATGGGAGTAAAAAGGAGAAAAAAGACGAGTGTATGAGGAGGAGGAGAGGGAGGAGGAGGATAGAAGGGTGGTGGTGGTGGTTAAAGCTCCGTAGCAGCTTCTCTGTCTAAACTAAACTCTCACTTTTCTGACATTCATCGCTATCTGTCCCCAACACATGGCTGGTTCCCTCGACAACCCTGGGCTGTTAAATTCAACTATAATCGGCAGACCCCCAAATAGGCTGGGCGTTATTCATCTTTAGAGACACGTTGGATCTATCTTAGGAGGCCTATATTCAAAAAGAAACCTGTTGGCAGCATGTAGAGGCCAAACATAACGTAATGTCGAATGGTAGTCTACGTTGAATGGTTCACTTTATTCAGTGGCTCCGATTAAGAGACCTGCGGGTCCTTACAGGTTCGTGATGATGTGAATTAGGCACACCGCCATTGGGAAAGTTCCAGCGGAAGTCAGTGAGTATACGTGCATGCGTTCGGAGATGGAGCGGGTTGGTTGGTTGGGGGGGGGGGATTTGCTGAGGTCGACGAGGGGCGCACGGGGGGGAGGAGGTCGGGGGATTGGGGGTGCGGGGAAGGTGGCAGGGTGAGGGAGGGGGGTAGGATTTTCTGGTCGAATACATCCCATCTCTTAGCAACGGGCAGTGGGGCTTCAACAAGTGGTTTCCATGGAGTCGGTGAGCCGGGCTAAACAAGTGCGTGGGACAAGCTGGCGGTGTGACTTTCAAGTCGTTACGAGGAGCTGCGGTCAGCCGGAGCTAAACACAGAGGGCCTGTGTGCGGGTGTGTGTGGTGTGTGAGAGAGAATCAGGTGGTCACCCACAAGGAGTTTTATGTGCTAGCTGGCATTTACTTTGCTGACATCCAATTTACTCATAAAGTCATTTTTGCAACGATGCGCGCTCCCTCGAGGGTTTAAAATTACGCGCGGTGACTTGGCGGGCCAAACTTTTAATTCACTGGGGGCTTTTGTTGTCCCTTTTCTCAACAAACACTGCAAATAGGAGATTAGGAGTTATATAAATAAAAAAAGAAAGGAACGAATTCGTCAACATTGCTTCAGGAAACCACCACTTCAAAAGTCGTCATAGAAACGGTCCGTGCGTGTTTGTGTAGGCCTACCTGCCGCATTCCTCGGGGAGCCAGAGCACCACTCCTCTCCCGCACGCATGTATGGGGAGGGAGAACACCCTCCACAACCGCACCCGTTGGCCGACACACACATCTGTACTCATATCACACAAAACTGTAGAAACACACTTTTTTCAACGTAATCACATTTCCCTGTAGGCTATAAACGATCCTGGGGGGGGGGGGGGGGGAGTAAATAAAATATCAGTGCAAAAGTAAAAAGGTTTGCTTTAAAATCAGTTTTATTTTAACTCCTAAAATGTGTGTCACGTGCGTCTTGCTGATCGGGTGTGTGTCCCCACCTCTTCCTCTTCGAGGAGGGGCCGCCGTGAGCGCTTACAGCCAGGTGAGCGCGGTGCGTTCGAGGCAAGTGGGCGGCGGCCGCATTGGCAGCCAGCCGCCACGGTTTGTTTGCACGTCACACACACACACACACACACACACACACGGTACACCGGATCCGCCGCATTTTTGACTTATGTTCACACCACCGCGCAACCGAGCCGCCCCATGGCACGCAATAACCGGTCTGGAGGGTGCAGGGAGAGGGAGAGAGAGAGAGATAATACATAACGCACAAATAAACATACACATGCGTGTGGCTACATACAAACACAGCAGTGAGAAACAGAGGTTCACAAATACACAGACATAAGGGATTGCCGGGCGGCTGGTAAGGAATGATAAGGATCAATGTTTTGTCTGATAACAGAATATGTTTCAGTGGAAAACTAGAATTGTCTGTCGTTCTGACAGCTCAGAGATAAACGGCAGAACTAGTCAGTAGGACTATACAGCTTTATGCTTGCCCAACCCACAGCATGTAGGCTACTGTAGGATTTGGAATGTTTGCGGTTAAGGAAATGTGTTTTCTCGACTGCTGCGGTTGTTGGTGAAACGCTGATTTACAGTTGGTATTACAAAGTGTGGAAGTACATAAGTCAACACATAGGCCTAAACATTCAATTGAACAGAGCCTCAGAACCCACATAGCACCCCCAACTCTCCTCCCCTAGTCACCGTTTACGTTTTGAAATACAACTGTCCTCAGGAAAACTATGCAACTGTAACAGGAGGGTAGAGAAGATGTGCGCACTGTGGCGGGAGGGGTAGAGAGGAATGCAGCAGTCAGGTGGAAGTGGGACATTCGCTCAGATTGTTAAGCTAAACTATTGTATACACAGTTTACACAACCACAATGGTCATTCACAGAATCGAGGAGTGTATATACCATTACCTTTGTCCCGGGACCAACGCGCGGACAAACGGCACCCAAATTGTATTTGAGGCCCGAACTGCGGTAGGGAGACTAGCACCCTCATCTTCCAAGGGTATAGCTGTCAGGACGGCTACCCTCCACTGCCGTTCCAGATGTGTGTCAAAGACACGCAGATGTGTGTAAGGTGCAGGTGAGTGCATGTACATATGACTGTCGGGAAAAGAAGGTCTTCCACAGAGTTTGGTTCCCCAGCACCACAGATACAAGACTATTATTTCCTATTTTCTAAATGTTATTGTTTTATTAATTTCCTAAATGGCACCCATTGAGAAGCTTTTCAATCCCCTTTCTAAGATCTTTATTCCTTTTGGGGAGTTTGTTTTTCTGGCCTAGGAGCCTTTTCTGACTGTGATTAAGGGCTATACAAATAAACCTGTCTTGACTTGAAACATGTTTGTGTTATGTTCTACAGAGAGTTTAAGTGCATTAGTAAGTAGCAGCGCTATGGTTGTGTGTGTGTGTGTTTTTTGAAAGAGAGAAGGGGGCATTTAAGTGTAATCAACATTCAAATGCTTCACCTACAAATGCCTGCTGGTTTTTCTATCTGCTCTGCTGTTTGTACTGGTTGATTTGTAGGACTGAGATGCATCGTTTAACTGACACTTCCACACACAGAGCCTCTCAAGACATCATTACACTGCTGAGGTATGCAGGAATGAGGCTGGGCGATAATAGGCGGCGCAGTGCTACTGTCAGATCTCTGACATTGAAAAGTATTTTACAACAAGTGCAGTAGTAACGCGCACGTTGAAGACAGCCCATTGTTTTTGACGACGTGACGCAACCTCAACACTCTTTCACAAAGACAGCTCAGTAAAAAAAAAACGGCTAAGCTATTGTTGTGATTCTTGGAGGTTTACCTAACAATAGCACAGATGTAAAAGAAAGTCTATATCCGGAGACACTAATGCACACCCTGCCCCAACCGCAAAGGATAAAAACCCTGCAAAAACATGTACTATACTGTGGTGTCATGTGAAGTGGTGAGACTGATTTATTTTCGGACCTGAAGCAAGATAACATTATATTAATCCCAGAGAGCAGTCCAAAACTTTCCTCGGTAAATCTTCATTGCTGTAGAGGTGGGTCAAGATAAAAATAAACTAGCCTTTTCTCACTGGTCTAGATTATAAACTATTACACGTTCTCACTCAGCCCCAGCGTAAGATTTTGTGTGGGTTACTAAGCAACCCCACAAACCCTATGAACCCCCTCATTTACATACTGTAGACGGACAACTTCACATTCAGAACGTCACCCCGAACAACTCCGGCAAACAAAAAGAACACCGTTCTTTGACGGTAATGATGAAATATAGTCTTGCTAGTCACACAGAGTACATTCTACCAAGTGATGCAGAAGAGAAATGGAATGTTTTGGGGTATTTTTTTTCTTCTCAGGCGAGACCTCTCTCTACCTACGAGACGTCTATGGACCACCTCGGCGAGCAGCTGCTCTCTTCCCACCTATACTGCCGGCAGTGAACAGATAAAGGCCTAATGCCACTAATAGAGGGAAGTGTTTGCTAAGCCATGAGAGACTGACTGACAGGTAGCTGTAATGAGGTGAGGAGAGAGGGGAAGGTATAGCAGAGAGCCAGGGAGACACGCCTTGGGCTGGAAGGTGGGTGGGTGGGGGGGGGCAATAGAGTAAGGGGTAGACAGGGGGTTGAGGGTGAAAGAGAGAGAGAGAGAAAAAATGACTAGTCAGACACACCTTGGACTTGAAGCCAAGGGGGAGGGAGGGAGGTTATTGAAAGAGAAAAAGCAATGAAACGAAGGGGAGATTAGTGGCTGGGCTACACCTGGCGTAACTGGTGAAGTCTATTCGTTTTCTGTGTTTGTGTGCCTAAGGAGGGGACAATGTGGCCACAGGTGTGCGTAATTGTCATGGGAATGCAGAGAAACACTGCACTGTAAAAAAAAAAAAAAAAAAAGCACAGCAAACACGCTACATTCTAGATGTCCCGATAAACTGATGGAAAACATGTTTGCCACACTTCACGTGAACCTCGGTGACAAGACGTGACAGCGGATGAAAGGAATACCGGCTGCTGGCAACCGCTTATCTCGGTGGCCTGGGTATAAAGGCACAGTCCGGCGGAGGTGGGGTGGTGGCGTAGCGCTGCGTGGGTTCTAGCAGATCTGCTGTGGAGATGGGAAACACAGGTTGTCGATGGGCCCGATAAACTGCCGGGCCCCACACACGCAAAACGAAACAAAGGTGTGGTGATTACTTTAAAAGGCACAATCCATCTGCCCACATCGGAAATGGGCCTATAAAACAAAGCCTGTAGAATAATGAAAATAAAAAGTCTTAATCCAATTAAATGCTATATATATATAGCCTGTGCAAAGCAATCTGACAATCTCTACTACACAGTAGATTAATAATAGTAAGATCACATAATATTAGCACATGCAACATGTTTCAATCTTAGATCTTTTCCTCCGCCCAGCATGTCAGCATTTTCCGTCATAAAAAAATACTTGTGTCTGTTTGTATTTGCCGGCGATTTGCATCTCAAAAGATTGCAGCTACTCATAAAATGACTGAATGTCATTTTGGACAATAGGGATAGACTAGTGAGTGTCTGCGTAAATTAACTAGAGAAATCTCCCTTGAAGGATCATTAATATCTTAATGCAAATATCAAATGTTTAAAACAGCGTGGGAAACTTTTAATATGTGCGCATTAACAAAATATCATCAGCTGGTTGGGATATCGAAGTAGTGTGTCAAACTCACTAATGTCATGTCAAGTTATTGCTGGTGTACTACACTAATTACATTTATTTTAACACTCACAAAAATACATTTTTGTGTTATTATAAAGTCCTCGCTTTTGCTTGACTCAACGTCATTGCACAACCAAGACTGTCGACACTGCGTGACGGGCCTAGTCTAGAAGGGTGTGTGTGAGGGGGGGTGGGGGTACGGACCTCCCAAGATGAAAAGTCGCAGGTGATACGGCCTAACGATCCCAGCAATCTCTACCATCTCTCCTGCACAATCAGATACAGGCCTGCCTGCCTGCCCGCTGTAACCCCCCACCTCAGCCACCAGTCTATCACCCAGCTATGTTGTTAAACGCTGAGGTCCCCTTTCTTTGTCTTTTTTTTTTTAAGTTAAAGTTGTTGTTTGGTCTCAGTCAAGCCTTACCTACTGCAGACACTGTCTGACCTTGTTCCCTGTCTGGGCCTAGATGGCAACCTCTATCCCCGGACCCCTGCTCCGTAAAATGCCCCCTGAGGAAAGCTGAGAAAAGTTTAGCGAAACAAAAAAGAAAAAATAGTTGTATTGTTCCTAAATCGTACAAATGAATTTCATACTTATTTCTCAATTCATCCACAGCCTGCTTAAAAGGCCGGGCGCTGTTCATAATTGTATTCTTTCACGGCCTGCCGAGCTTAAATCGTTTTTATAGGGAGATAAAATGGAACGAACACAAGAAATGACACAATGTCGCGGAAAAGGCACGTTGATTTTCCAGGCACGACATGGAAAATCAACATTATACCACTGACAAAAAAATATGTAATTTTAGGGTTTTATCCAATTTCCTTTCAACCCGGAGAATAGGAAGAGGGCGTTGTAGATGCGAGGGCTCTTTTAAGGGGATGGGGGTTTGGTTGAGCGTCTTCACTGTCACAAATAGAAAACAGGGAAAGAGCGAGGAATAGAGGGGGAAGGGGAGGAATCCATTCAGGCAAGGGGGAGGAAAGGCTGAAAAGAAGAGAGACAAAGAAAAGGGGGGGTTTTGATAGACAGACGTGAGAAATAACGTTATGGTAAAAAGGGCATGAGAAACTAAGCACAAATCAATGACGGCTCTGAGTGAAAACTAGATGTGCCGTCATTTCACCACAACAAGAATTATGCAAAGGGGGGAGAAATGTGTGGACTAGTTTTACCGATAACCAAAATTTGGTCTCTGCTAAGTTGAGGTATTTTGTCCTGTTCTGGGTTCCTATGCTAAAATTTAGTGCCTGAATGGCCAATGTGACGTTACCAGTAGAAACA
>JAODLI010001736.1:0-11022 GCA_027575585.1 Percopsis omiscomaycus
TGTGTGTGTGTTTATATATATTTTATATATATATATAGTGTGTGTGTGTTTATATATATATATATATATATATATATATATATATAATTACACAATTTTAACAGAAAAAAAAGAAGATAGATAGATAGAGATTATATATATCTCTATCTTTTTTTTTCTGTTAAAATAGTGTATAATTTGTACGGATCGAACGAAACGTGGATCAGACATGTATATTTTTTTTTATGTCTTTTTAACACGCAGTATTTATTGACAGTTTAGCCAAATGTCTGTTGATGACACACTGATGACGGCGTCTTTGTAAGACAAATCTTCATGTAAAGGGTATTTTTTCTAACATAAAATGTATATTTAGCACGACGGGTTGATAAGAAAATCTCAAAGAATGCTGAGTACTGATTCACTGACTGTCTTCAAAGCTCGCAACAAATGCTGAATTAAGAGGTTCCAGACTGATACTCATGGTGAAATCAAACTGGAGCTTGCAAGATCAGGATGGTATCACAAGGCTAGTCTTTTTCTATTAATGCACACATGTATTAAAAACCTAAGAAAAGTAAAACAAAAAGTAATGCAAAAAGTGTACAATTGCATAGTGTTCTTTGGTGAGAAAAGGTTAAATTAAGTGGATCTTTTTGAAAACGCTTTGAAAACGTTTGTGAGGACACAATTCAGGGAGGCTAGCTGATAAATCTGCATACTTGAACTCATGTGATCTGTCACGTGGTTTGTCAGCATGCAAATGCCACCCGGGTGAACCCTCTCTCATAGTGCATCTCTTCGCTATGCACTGCAGTGACGTCATTGTTGCTAGGCAACCTTGTGAGCAAAACAGAATCCCTCTCCGATCAGAGGGGAGGCCCCTTGTGTTGATAGACACGTGTTTTACGCTTTCCCTCTGTCTGTGTCTTTCTCTGATTTACTCACTCACACATGCACACAACTCCCTTTTTGTTAGGGACGTGCTTCCCGTGCTAGCTGAAGCCCTTCTTGACAACCGGTGCGTGTTTCCTAATTCCTCCTCACTTCCTAACTGCAAGAACACATACATAGTCCATTAGTATATGCCTCTCTGTCCCTCACAGATTAGGGAGAAGAGCGGAGTGATGTTCATGAGTAACATAAAATTCAGAACTCAGGCCTGTGCTGCATTTGAATCTCTGAACCCTTTGCTCAGCCAACCTATGCAAACTTTTCTCTCAACACCAACCACAATCAAATCAATTGAATCTGTTCCTACGTAACCAGCCAGACTGAGTAATAGAGTAATAGAGATGTATTTTACTTGTAGTGATTTTCAAGCACATTTTTGACTCATGACCCAGGGACATCGGGGGGGGGGGGGGGGCTGACCCCTAGTTTGGGAACCACTGACTAGATCAAATGTATTTATCTATTAAATGTAGCCAAGCCTTAATTAGTATCTTCATCTTAATGAATATGTTAATTCTGAGGTAAAACTTGATTCAATTAAACAATTATATAAAAAATATTTAAAAAAAAATTAAACACCATAACTGTCTGAAAATGACCAGGAATGCAATGCAGACAGTCTGTATACTTTATATTGTATACTAAACTTTTTTGGATTTTGGTTTTCCCCATGCCCCTGGAAAAGTAGAAAAGCAGGTTTAGCAGATGAAATCATCTTTTTGGCCGTGGCAATTCTTTAATACCCCCACTTTCCCTGTTTGCTGAATGCATTTCTGTACACTTCATAGATGCTGAATCACCTTCGCCACCTTGTTACTCTATGGACTCTACTTTCCAGATGGCACAAGGCCGGTGGACAATTTTGTTGGCTGCAATGTGGTTTTTCTCTCGCCTGGGCGTGTTTGTGAATTTCCCGGTGCCATGACATAGCTTGCACCGAAATGGGTGTAGGGGCGCAGTAGAGGGTGTGTCAGTCAAAACCAGGTGGCACAGTGCTAGTTTGGTATCAATTAAAACCAAATATTGCGCAAGCGTCTCTGCCTGGTCAGGCCATGTATTGCGTTGTGTGGCAGTTTCTGGGCTTTAGGTGAAGGTGCACTAAGCACATACGTACCTATCAAAAATTACACATGACACTTTTGTGTACGTTATATTGGCCTATTTTTGTGAATAATTGTACTAACGACCACTGTCCTTAACCTTTTTAATCACAAAACAAAATATATCCATGTGTATAACTGTTTTCCACCATAAACAGTCAATGTGATTGAAGACAGCCCCTGTAATTGAAGACAGCCACCATAACTCCTACTGATAATTTATTAATTCTAATCCAACCCTTTTACAACTGCAACAAGTGCTCGATTACCGCCTCCGTCCCCAAATTAGCAAAAAAATAATGGCCACAACTTAGATTTGCGCTGTGCACCTCTGCTTGCGTCTTGACACGTAAACTAGGGCCTTGTATATTTTACTACATTTTCATCTAGCTTCTTTCATCTAGTTTGTATCAGAATCAGAAAAAGCTTTATTGCCAAGTAAGTTTTTTACACATACAAGGAATTTGTTTAGGTGTTGGTGCATATCAAACATTTTCTAAATATAAGAAAGATAAGAAATCAAGTATTTAAATTATAAGCAATATAAATATATATACACAGTATTTAAGTAAAAGAGCATCTTAATCATGTCCTGTCTTTTCAGGGAGTCGTAGTCAACTGCTGACATTGCTTGTACTCTCTATACCTCTTATGCTGGAAATGTATATATTTTGTTCAGTCACCCACCAGAGAATATTTTGGGTTGAGCTTATCATTTTCTTTCTCCCACCCATCTCTCTCTCCATTTCTCTGTCTCTGTCTATATAGGTCAGAATAGGTCTTTGTTGCACCAGACCTGCTGAGAGACCTCGTGCCACCTTCTGAGCCAGGAGGAGCAGGTTGTTACTGAAAGATATTTGCCTTGTGGACATACAGCTCCCTGACGTCTGTCCCCCCTTCTGGCTAGAAGGACTAACAACACTAAAACCCTGCTTTAATTAATGACTGCCCTTAACCAGTAGATTAGCATTGAAAAGTTTGGACTGACAGAGAAGCAACGGACGTTAACGAAAGGCCATCTTACAGGAGGCTATTTGCAAAAATTGGATGTGGTCATGTGACCCAAACTTGTGATTTAAGTAGTAATATCCCCCCTCTCCACGCACAATTTTCACTGCCTCCACCAATCCCCTTTAGACTGATAAAGAATAAAAGATGACAACCCTGCTCTTCACCTCAATCTTATTTTACAACTTGACCCAAGAATAACCAAATCCCGTGGCAGTGCCTGGAGACTATAACACACTTTGACTGAAGCACGTCTGTGTCCCAGGCTACAAACGGAATGGGCGACAATAGCTGGGTTTGCCTGAGCCCATCAGAATTTGCCCAGCTACAGCAGTACAGTGAGTGTAAGTATACCTGCTTCATTGTTTTTTTTGTTGTTTGCTCTTGAATGTGTGTGTGCATCTGCATCGCGATGTAACGGTAACGTTATTACTTTATAAAGTAACAGCAGCAGTAAAACTGTTTCTACTGTTATGGTTTAACTTTGCAATCAATCCGCGGTTCAGCAGAGGCTGGGATATAGAAGTAGCCTAGCCTATTTTAAACTAAGTAAAGCGTTGTAAAGTGAACTGTCTATAGTGCGATCGAACAATACAATCCGAAATGGACCACCCACTGTCTGCGCATAAGATAATAAGAAAAAAATATTAACAAATTCCTGCAAAAAAGTTCATGATTTATTTTTATGAATACAAATGTTTCAAAATATCCCCACCTCTGTTTTTTTTTCACAAATCGCACCCTGGATACAAGTACCAAGTATTTCGTTTTAGCGTATCGACAGATACGCTAAAAGATACGAGTACTTTTTATTTATTTTATTTTGGTGGGGGGGGATGAAAGAAGCATTATAGGTACTTAAAGAGACTGTTTATTTGAAACAGATTTTTTTTTAAAGTGCATTCTCTACAAAGCCAGTAGCCAGCTACAAGCACCAACTGTCTGGCAAACTGACGACAAACATGGCTCATCTAGCTTGGCTGAGTAAACATAAAGGGAAGGTTTTTCTTAATAAAGAGAAGCATTTCTGCTCTCTCACTCATTCCACCATTGCGGTGCCAGGATAGAAGAGTTGAGACTGGGCTCTTATGCCCTTGTAGCGACGGTGCCAGCCTGCCAGCCGAGGTGGTAGATCGAAGTGCTCTGGTTGGGGAAATAGATCGGCTCTGGATTGGGCCATGGTTGCTGGTAGCGATTAAAAAAATAAATAATAATAATAACAAAAAGCCTAAATTACCCCGACACAATTATCGGTTTGGTTTGGTTATGTCTAGTCAATATAACTTCTTTAATGCCAGTTTCCAGCATTGATGGTTATTGTGATCATCTTCTACACTTGGTAGATTTGGTTGTCATAAGAGCACACACACAAACATATGCACCATGAATGTACACATAGCAAACTGTTTCCTTTTCCTGTTTCCACATCAGATGCAATTGATAAAACAATCACATTATGGTGATTTTTATGTTATTAGTAAAATGTTGTGCTTGTACAATGTACTGTATGTCTTTGTCCGTGATAATGTAACTTAATCTAATATAACAGGAAAAAAAACGAATATGGCACACTGATGCCAGGATGTCATTCTATTGCAGGGAAGAGGATGTTGCTACCCAATATAGCACTACACAACCCCATTCCCCATCTCCTAAAATCTATCATCTGTGAAATGTAATGATAGTGACCAACTAAAAAAATAAACTAGGGTATTTCCTGGTTGTTTCCTAGTGAAAATACTTTTTTTTACAAACACCCAAACTGTTTCCCATGCACAATATTGGTGTAATTAAGAGATTCGCTAGAAAGAAATATGCTTTATATGCTTAGATCACTAAGCCACAACAATTATCTTTTAGTGATCTTAGCAGGACATCCCTTGCTGTATGTAGTGGGGCTTTTTTTTACACAAATACCGTCTCATACTGTATACCCCGGTAAAATGTCATGAAGGTATGAAAAAATAGATAGTTTTAAATCAAAAAGTCACAACCCCAGAACTCTCAGTAGCCCATGAGCAAAGGGTGATGTGATAAAATATTTTGATGATATTGATAATATATAGATATTGTACCATGGGACATGATGGCAACATTTTATTTAAAGGTAGTTGATAAAAGAGACGTGGTTAAAATTCATGAAGGTCAAACCTGACAACAGTACATAACTCACAGGAGTGATGTCTTTAGCAGTTGTTAGTGTGCAGATGTGCTGCTTATCCCAACAAGTCCATAATAAAGCAAGTAATGTCAAGGCAAGCTATGAGCAAAAGCTTTTATTTGACAACATTTATCAAACTAACCCCACACTAAAATAAAAATTTGCTATCAAGCTAAAAAAAATATTTGTAATGCATGGTTCCAAAACTGAAATAATTGTTTGGCCCCAACTTTAGATTTTGGTAAGTAGGCTTGTGCCGATTGGCGATCGGATCGTATTTTAATTTAATTATTAATTTACTATCAGAACGAAGATGTTATAAAAAGAATCCAATGTTTCTGGTGGAACAGCATGTCTGCCTGCGGAGCCCCGTTAATCAGCACCAGTGACCTGTGAATTGCTGTCTTTTTCCATGGATCTGACTCTTGAGTGACACCCTGCATCTCCATATTCCTGCTCACCAAAACTTTGCCCTGTGCTCCGTAGGAGTAGTTAATGTTATGGATATGATTTGGATTGTGATATTAAAGATAAGATAATGATGTTAAATGAAACATGATTTTGTGATATTGTAGCACCAAGCACAGTCTCAGCGCCTTGTGGGTATGTCTTCTATATGCACAAACTGTTTCATAAGAAGTTAATTAACAGATCACTGAAAATAAATATTTTTATGTGCCTTGAAGATAAACAAGACTGCAATATCGCTCATGATTTTCACTAGACTAGGCATTTCCTGGTTGTTTAACGAAAATACAATTAGTATTCTTTTTATAAATACGTTTTCTATTGGCACAAATGGTTTCCCATGCATGGATTGGTGTAATCAAGAGATTTGCTGGAAATAAAGATTTTATTTTTTTATGCTTAGAACACTAAGCCACAATGTTTACACATCCATTCTGCCAACGCGGAAAGTATACTTTGGCAGAAAGTATACCTTGGCAAAAAGTATACTTCGGCCTCCATGCTGACATGATTGGAAAATATAAACGATCACCCAACCCTACTGGTAAGACTAGTTTAGTTTTAGATTTTCATTTATTTTTTAAAAGGGAACACTACTATTTTTAGTTTAAATGTGATAGGTTCGTGAATCTGATACTGAACATAAAAACGATCAACTTCAATTACTTCTCTCTCTGTCACGATGTGGGTGCGCGAGTGCAGGTGCAGAAGAATGACTGTCCAGAACAGGGATGAAGTTACGAAGCTTCACGAGCGTTTTATTACAAAAAGCGTAAATACAATCGCAACGTGGTGCGAACCAAACAATTACTGACAACTCCTCATCCCCTACTCCCCGGCTTTATAGAGCAGTGGAGTGAGGAGATGAGGAGATGGGGAACAGGTGCATGTTCTCCTGGTGCGCTTGGTGAGTGGACGGCCGCAAGCTGGTGGTTAATACGCCGGCGAGTTTGAGCGGGAGGGGCGGGGCACTTGTTACACTTTCAATTACTTCAATTACTCTTCTCTCACTTGCCTCTCACTGGGATTATTTTCCCCCTGCATTCACACCGCCAACAACCTATTTAAAAAAATGCTGTGATGATAGTGGAGATAATAAGATCGCAGTCATTATTTTACTATTGCAATATGTATATCAAGATATTTTTTCCAGTGCCAGTCAATGAATGGTGTTTATTATTGTATCATTCAAAATACTATTCGCATGGTTTTGTGTTCATGCATTCAATACAACCTTGGAAACCTGCCTCCACCCACACAGTTTCTACTCCATTTTCGATTGCCAATAGGCAGGGACGTCAGATGAGCACCTATACTCTCTGATTGTCTAGTTGCTACACCATGTCACTGAAAGTTGCTACTAAGCACTTGTTTTATTGCAGCTGATGTCCCTAATGAAAATGTGGCAGAATCGTAATTTAGAAATGAGATTTCAGAGAGGTATGAATCGAGATCGAGATTTTAATACGATTAATTGTGCAGCCCTAGAATCAGCAGAGATTAGAGTTTAAAAATCAGGGTCGAACAATTATTTCCGTTTAGGAACCATGCATTCAGACGTATTTATTATTTTAATTTTAGTTTGATAGCTAATTTTTATTTTGGTGCCAGTTTACTATAACAACCTCAACATACAGTACTCAACATACAGCCAGGCGCAGCAGGCAAGTAACTCCAGGAAAGAAGGAAAGAACTGTGGGTAATCAGGACATATGGACACATTAGTAGGTGCCAGGAGGCTTGCAAGGTTTCATTTCCTCTGTGAATGTGGGGAATGAAAACACAAAAGGGTTGTATATCACCACCCAATCAATCAAGCCCTTGATAAAGGACATTGTGTTACTGGAAACACGCGTCTCTGCGTCTCTGTTTATGCTGACAAAGATCCATAGAGATACTATGGGGCCTAGAGAGAGGTTGGTGCCAATTATAAAGCCATATACAGACTTAACCTCTCTACAGCATCATAAAAAGTATAGACTAATAGGCTGAACATTCCTGGGTTTGTTAGGCCATATTTCATACTTTCACATACACATGTGAAATGCTCTTACATACACATATTTAAAATTCTGGAACGCAACATTGTGGATGTCTGTCTGACTGACACTGAGTGATTGTGATTTGTTGGCTGAATGCTGCGTGAGATCAAGCTACTGTAACTGTAATATTAAAGGGCTGTTCAGATTAATATGCTGCTTCCTACGCATGATAGAGTGCAAATATAATTTCAAAACATTCGTTCCACTTAGGAGCACGCAGAAGGGGCGGAGTTTTATCCATTTGGTTAGCGCTGTTTTTCTAGGAGATAACCAAATCCGATCATGTATAATTTACCAAAGGCAATTTTGAAGACGAAGAGCAGTGGGAAGGAGAAGGCAGCTAGAAATTTAGCTAACCCCATACAGTCCAGGCAGCAGGTTATACTATATTTTTTATCTTTACAACATTCGTTAAACATAGCAGGTAATGTCATTTGAATGACAATTTAGATCATGGCAATTTGCTTGGGTCATACATTTCGGGGGTCAATTTCTCCTCTATTGTTGTCACAACCTGATATCGTCATTGTATGTTGTTGTATAGCGCTGTGTCAATTTTATGTTATTTCCCTGTAAGAAAGACATAGTACTGAGACAGTCCAGCTGCCTGGATAGGATACAATAGGATATATCAGCTATTTTACAGTTGTGAATTTTAAAATGACTAACAGCAGGGCCCATAGAGAATGACCAGCTAGCTGAGGCTGACCAAACATTCCTCTCTACTTCCAGACTCTTCTAAGAAGCTGAAAGATGTTCTCGAGGAGTTCCACGGTGAAGGAGTCCTCTCCAAATACAACCCAGAGCAGGTATGTGAGCACGGCGCCGCGCTTAACCTATATCTGTTTATATAAAGTTGTTTTTCATATTTTTCATCCACTCAATCTCCTACTTTACCATACACCCACATGAAAAATTGTGTGATGTCATCTCATTAATGTGTGACTATGTATGTACCTAAACAGCAGCCACAAAACCTAATTGGTAACTATAACAATGTGCTAGCTAGCAGCTTACAATGTTGGTAGAAAACCAAAACAAAGGCATGGAGATTTCATCCCAACTGCAAGCATCAACAAACCCCAAAAAGTATTTTTAGTCTCAGTGAAAGGATTACCAAACAGTAAAACATAGATTGGCATTTTTGAGCTTGTTGTTCTGTTACACAAAGCTTTAATCTGATTGGATGTGCTTTGAAAGGTCAGTGGCAAACAGGGTTAAAGTTAAATAGTTTGAACTTTAACTGTAGTGTTAAGGTTTACACTCTGTGTGGTCTGTGACGTCTAAATGGCATTTCAACTCTCTCATACTCTCTCCACATATATATATATATATATATATATGCCGTTAGGGGGGGACAAAGGGGTCTGTTGTCCCGGGCCCAGGGTAGGGGGGGGCAGAACTGGGCCCTCCTTAAATTATGGAATAATTAAAAAAAAAAAACTTAAAAATAGGCCTATTTGTGGAAAAAATAGCATAGGAGAGGAAGAGCAAGGGAAGAGGAGAGATCTGGGCGTGGATTATTTCACCCAGGCAGGACTGTGTGTGTGTGTGTGTGTGTGTGTACACGTGTGTGCGCGCGTGTGTGTATGTGTATATACATGTGTGTATGTGTGAATGGGCGAAAGTGCTGGAGCTGGACGCTGCGGACTAGTATAATAAGAGCAAGCTATTGTGCGATCGTGTGATCATGCGGCCGACACTCCACTTCGCCTGTGTGGAAATCCCCTTTGAAACACTGTTTGCCAGCACGATCGCCTCCTGACAACTGCGAGTGATCTCACCCAGAAGTAGTTGTCATGCTTTTCTCCCATTTGCCTCTCCACGTATTCCCACGTATTTCCCAAAGGAAAACATACTCCAAGGCGCTCCCGGTAAAACATACTATCCTCCAAAAAACTCTGCGTCTCTCTCCGTCCTTCTTGACACCTAACGCACCTGTCACTTAATTTCCCTCCCCAGTCTCATCCTAGGTATTTACCATATCCTGCAGTTTCCATTTGTACACATATGTGGATGTGTACTATGATGCCATCAACTCTTGGGAAGTGTAGTTGTTAAATGCTGGCAAATAATTACTGTTGTACAGATGGTAAATGGACTGCATTTATATAGCGCTTATTTGTACCAAACAGGCCACCCAAAGCGCTGTACATTGCCTCACATCCACCCATTCATACACCGATGGTGCTGTCTGCCATGCAAGGCGCCATCCAACACATCGGGAGCTCAGGGACACCTCGACACTTAGACAGAAGTCAGCGGGTATCGAACCAGCGACTTTTTGATTGCCAGACAACCTGCACTACCCCCTGTGCCACTGTCGCCTAGATGTGGGCAATCTAGAACGCCTGAAGTTCTGTGGCAGAGAAATCGCGGAGCTGAGTTGCAGCGTGTCGGCTTAATGACGCAGCTAAACATCCCCCATTTAAGCTGTTTTGATTTTGAATGTAAAATATATTATGACCAATGTATGTTTCTGAATTATTATTTGTTTAATGCTGTGATTTAATGTTGGCTTACAATATAGACCTATTACTGCAGCACTTACGATATCGTTTTTTTTTTTACCAGTCTCGTGGATGTTTGGGACGCTGCATTCTAGGCTGCAGTTAGATTCTTTTTTTTTAAACAACAATTTTTAGTGTGGTTTTAATATTTCCGAAATCTCTCTCTCTTTCTCTCTCTGATCGAAAGGGCTGCATCGGTGTTACACATTTTATTGCGTCTATAACACACACACACACACACACACACACACACACACACACACACACACACAAACACACAGCACTTAACCAAAGGAGCAGATACCGGTCCAGCTCTCCTTGTGTAACGGTCCATCTCTCGGTATCTCCTCCATGCTCTTGAGACTGCACTGGGAGACACAACAAATCTTCTTGCGACTAACTGACTGTATGGATGTTCCATCCTTAGGAGCTGGACTGCCTGTGCAACCTGAATGGGCTGCCGGTACCGCATCATGCTACCAGTAGTGACAAAGACACTAGCAAAACACAAAACTAGAGAAGAATTAGTCAGGAAGGATAAGGAGAAAGCAATTGTCTGTGGGGGTTGTCTTGCTGTTGCCTCTCCAGTGCACCTGTTGTCACTTTCATTTGCATCAAAACTGGTGACATTGATTCACAATCGCTTATGCTTCCTAAATGGACAGATTGATATCCCTGAAGTTTAACTAACTTGGTGTTATACTGTGATGATTATGTGTTCTTTTGATATATAATTTTTAAGCAATATATATATATATATATATATATATATATATATATATATATATATATATATATAT
>JAODLI010001737.1:0-11022 GCA_027575585.1 Percopsis omiscomaycus
CAGTTTCTATTTTTCATTACCTCAGGCTGAGCATGTGGCCACATAAAAACACACACACACACACACACACACACACAATATAATTAAACCCCACAAAGGAATAGTACACAAGCAAAGGGGAGCACATTGTAGTGTTTATAAATCAGAGCCAGCAAAAGTCTGTTCTGCCCTCAACATAACAGAAGCCCTCAGCCATTGCTCTGGTCGATATACAGTATCCAGTAATAGGAAAATTACATCACAGTCTGCCTATATCATTACGGTCACTTCTAGATTGGAAAACGCTGCTTGGTCTCTGACACGTTTGTTACGTTTGGCGATGTTCATGACTTATTATCCTTCAGTTGGCGCTGTGACGGTCTTCCAGATGGCTCTATGCCTGGCGGGCGCTGTGAATCGGCGTCCGTTTCTCTTGGTTTACATTTTCATTAGATTTGCATGTTATTTGAGAAACAACCCCCCCCCCCACTTCCCATCAGTCACAATGAGCCAGCTTCTGAACAGTACGGACACCGTGCCTTTATGTCGAATTACCGAGCACCCTCCGGGACGTTTTAATCAACGACCTGCCTGCTGGAGGGAATATCTCTCTCCCCCGCCCCGCACTCTCCAAGGAGGCGATTACGGCAAGAGAGTTTGCAACGCTCGCCTTTCCTCCGGAGGACACAAAGTGTCTGTGTAACACTTCTTAAACTCCACTCCTCCCAGCATTCACTCTCTGGCCAACGAGGGGGCTTGAATTAAAACTGCTGACCTAGGACGAAGGATGACTGGTCAGGCGTCTCAGCATGCGGTACAGTCTCATCTGCCATCCCAGATGGTGTGGTACGCCCACAGTATACCGCTGGCTGATTCAGGTGGACCACAGTACAAAGCTCAGCAGAAACTCCAACGGGACAAGTCTTTTATACAACAATGGAGTGTTGTGTTCACATGTGTCATGTGCTATATAAGCACATTGAAACCTTTTTTTTCTCCTCCCCTGTGTAAATTGTTTCAAACACCCTCTGATGTGGCTGTAGCTTCCTCACTGGCAGACAGGAAAACCTGCCACATCTGTGGCTCTCGTCTCTTACTTATCCATGGCGCGCACAAAAAAGTGGCTCAGTGTGTACGACACAAAACCCTGTAAACACATTTCACATCATTTTAATGTACTATATTGGTCTATACCATCGCCTAATGGACCTTTAAAGATGCATTTAAAGCCCCCCTGCAAAACCCAAATACCCTGTTTATTTAACCACAGGGCTTTAGGAAGTTCCCTCGTGCTGAGACTACAGTGGAAGGAGGGGAGACCCCCCATCAAGCAATCCCTCCCTCACACAGGATCCTCCACAACCCAAACACCTGCAGCTGCCTCCAACAATCCCACCAACCTCCCCTCACCCAACAGCCCACAACACCTGCGAGGTCAGTGCCCGCACCTCTGCGCATCACAAAATAGAGCGGAGCATGCCAACTCCTTCACAGCAAAACTCTCTCTCCCGTCCCATGTCAGCATTCCCACACCGCAAGCTTCAAATGGCGCTCTCTGGTTGGTCATCCTAAAGCTGCAAATTAAGGCTCCAGTTGTCTTTTTTAATCTGATATGACTGACAATACCTTATTAAAACGACCTAATTAAAATTGACAATTGCCATTTGGAGCTCGGGGGCCGCTGTATCGTCCCTACATCGAAAGCATATTAAAGAGTTGCCTTTTGGATAAGAACTTTGCTTGTCTGGACATTTTGACAATTTTAGTAGCCTATGCAAATTAATTGCGACAAGAAATTTGGGATTTCTGCACAGTGTGTGATTTCCACTGGAGGTTTAATATAATTATTGGGGACGTTGAGTGTGTAAACACTCATTATAATCTTGTTTTTTCCTGTTTATTGTACTGTCCAGTAGTAGTCTACAATCGGTACGAAATAACTTTGAAACCTTGTGCGTGATGTCAGCATTTGTACAGCACAAGGACCAATAGGGGGGGTTTATACACAGGTGCTCCAACTACTGCTGCACTGTACACCGTTCAAGATAAATTTCCCCTACAAATATCATTAGATCTGCAAATGGCAGTCTATATTTTCCTCCTATAAACATATGTCAATATTGCTGCCATTTATAACTGACATAACATATTAGCACTCCCTGAAACCTCATTCAGCTATACATAGCAGCAAAAGGGTTTATGGGAGAAGATTAAAGACAGTAGCTTTAAACTGGGATGATATCTCAGGCGGCTGATGGATCTGATTTTGCGTCTTGACAATCACAGCACTGTGGCAATAGTGCTCTCAAACCTGTCCTAGCTAGCACAAAAACAGACAACTTGCTGAATTTCATTCACCGTGCCAGGTGACATACTGTAGACGGAGACAAAAAGGACAAGGCTACAAGTTGTTTTGAATCCCCAGAATGTGAGGGAGTGCATGGATGAATCAGTCATTCACTATGTTTCATTGGCTCATCGTTTACCCAGTTTACCCCACATATAAACAGACCCTTGATATGTACGCATGTACAACCCACAATACAAGCAGCATTCTGTGGAGCTCACTCCAGTTTAATTCCAACGGTAGGATGAAGCACATCCAGCATGTGCCCAGCCGGGAATGAAGGATTTTATGATTTTTTTTTTCATTGGTGTGATTTATTGTCTGACTTACTGCCCTGGCTGGTGTACCAGGTATAAACTATTGCCCCGTCACCGCAATCATTGTGATTATGCAGCGTCAGCAAACGCCGAAGAGCTGCTTTGGCTAATCATACAGTACCACAAAGTTTATTGCAAAATATTAGTCTCCTAAAGCCACACCACTAAAGAGACCGCATTACCTGAATAATTGTGATGTGAACAATCACTTATGCTGCTGCAGAAGCTCAGGGTGTTGAGAGTACATGTAGAATATTTCCACTGTAAGGTGAGGGAATTGTGTGGGACAATTTAAAAAGCCCAATAGGTCCCTATGTCACAGATGTGTGACAGGACATTGTGACAATGTAGATTAATCTTAAAAGGGATGCTATATTTACTGCATGCTAGAGGATATACGCACAACAGCAATTTGAGCATGACAGAAAAATACTAAGATTGCATCTTGTGTTTACAATCTTATGCAATGTTTCCAGTATTTGCCCTTCAGGCTACTGAAGAGGAAATCCTTTCTAGAGGAACTTCATAATCTATTTAGCACATTTAACTTCTCTGTACAGGAGGCCTCATTTCTAAAGCAATGCAGAAGAACAAGGTGGAGTTGCTGATTATGACAAAACAACCTGTTGTCATCGTGATAATGAAGAGAATTCATGAAATAGTACAGGATTAGCCATAATTTTATCCATATCTTCACATTATAAGTTAGTATGTCTTGAGCTGGCACATAGTTTAGACAGAGGAACGGGTAGGCAGATAGAGAACAGCAACAGCAAAAGAGCCTTAGACTTGTGACTCACTTTTCCATCAGATGGCTTAGAAGATCCCACTGTTTCTTTAGATCTTTTCTGTTCTAATGGATTGGTCCTGGAGCAAACCTAACATATGAAAATGCAGAACAGGCTGAACAGGGTAGAATTTAACTGGTGGTGTGTTGAGAAATCACTGGAGCTCACACTTGCAGAGGAAACTATGAGAACAAGCCGTGTGGTTGCACTGATAAGCACATTAGCCTTTGCTTAATGAGAAATCTGCCTGATAGTGATCAGAAAATTATTTATTAGATGGTGGCCTATATATCAGAATTGTTTCCAACATTCTGAGCTTATATTATGCTGCCCTAACTTGCCAATATCCTCAAGTGATAATGATAGTCAATGACAGGCTACGTTTGAGGAAAACGTATAGGAAAGCAAAGCAGACATATGACGACTATAACGGATGATGCAATTGGATCATATTTTCTGCTCAACAGTCAGTTTGGAAAAATTAAATTAAATTAACCCTTTCACTGGCAGAAAGCCACTGTAGGCTATATTATCAGATTAAACGCATGGATACTTTACCATATAGCCTACGTCACAGGCTGTACAATGTGGGATACAGTGTGTTGCATTCTTTGCAATGTGTTGTCTTATCTGAAAGACCTATAGTAGGTCTACATCAGTCAATTTGTCCAGATTGATATATTGATGCATTTCTACATCCCCCACAGCCCACACTTTCCTGGAGAAAATACAGTATCCATCCAAATCGGCCTACGCCTATAATATTAGAGGCATAGCATATCGTTTATCATAGAGAATATATATATATATATATATATATTCAATAACTTAATCCACAGCCCACTAGATATAGGCTACTCTATCTTTAGTGGGATGCATCCCTGTTCAATTAATGCAACTTTTCGGTTAATTTCAATAGCAGGATTTCAATACCTCTTATAACAATGTGCGCTCGTAGTGTTAACGGTCAGCGTTTCCGCGGTGATCACAGAGGCAGGTGCCTTACCACCTCAAACCTCTGCCGGGGGTAGTGGTGTCGACACAACTTCAGCAGGCAACAAATCCATTCAGACGATCTATTAAAAGTTCCTCGTCAGAATCCCATTGCATTACATTCCCCGGTGGTCCTCTGTAAACCGTTCAACGTATGTCCACGGTAATACGGCAGGTTTTGGGCGGACTGGGTCACACTGGATTTTTACAATAACAGCGTTGAAAGAGGGAAAGCTCTTATTCCGCAGGGCAGCGCGTTGCGTGACATTGTTTCAATCCTCAACTCCACTGGTCTCTTTTTGGACGAGTATGGGTTTGGCGTATCCCCTCTTCGCTCCAAGTTTCTCCGGAGCTCCAAGTAAAAGACGCACCTGCAAGAACGCGGTTCCACTGTCGCCCAAAACACCTTCCGAAACGCGTCAACAACGTTCTCCGTAAAAGCGGAGGCGCATACTTATGCTACCAGGAGCTCGTTTGAAGCCTTTTTTTTTCTTCCGCGCAGCTGCTGAGATGCTGTCGGTATGATGGACTCTCTCCCTCTCCACGGCGGCGCCCGCTCTCATCCGTGCGTGGGAGGAGGTGGGGCTCGGCTATGCCACAGCCAACGCAGCAATAAACAGCAACTTCTCTCCCACATGATCACATCATATTACGACTAGGCCGCCTGTCTGCCAGAAAGAAAAAGAACGTGCCTGCGTTGCGTTTATAAGTTCTGATCGCTTTCAGTCGGATGTACAGAGGCGCACACGACGTGCCTTTCTGATCACTCGCAGTCGACGTGCGACACAATTTTGATGTCGTCAAATGCGGGCGATGTGTTTCATATATATTTTTTCCATCGAAAAAGCTCATGCATACTTGTGTCTATGCGACGTAACAGGTAGGTTATAGGGACCGCCGACGATTCACTTGTTGATTTACAGTCAATTGACTAAAGTATGCCGTATGGATTAGGGGCGACGGGCTGCTGCTTTGGCGCCACCCTCAGGCGATTAATTGGTGGAAATCATTCAGTCGCTCTGAGAGCGACTTCAAGAAATGTAGAGGAGGCTATTTCGTTAATTTGACTAAACTGGCTCAATGAGAACCAGACGCATTATTTACCCCGTGCCGGAAAAAGTTTTACTCGTGTTTAACAGCGAACTCGGGTATTTTAGTAACGCGTAACTGCACTGCTGCGGGCAGTGAAGCGTTGCTCAACATGGCATACACTCGTCCCACGCAATCTAGGCTCTCTCATTCCTTTCAACTGACTCGAATATCGTAGCTGCTGACCAAGAACACAGCAGTCAAACGCAGGGTTCTGTCACACACAGGGGAGCCGCAACGTTCTCGAGAAAACACATTTTCCTGCATTTCCAGACATTTTAAAGGGCTAGTTTATCAGAGAGCTGTTGTCTATGATCTGGTAGCGCTCTCTCCACCCCTACTCCCGGTCTCTCATTAGCTGCATACATACACAGCTGTTGGGTTACCTCTCCAGGGTTCCCATTAAGGGCTGCCACTCAAGCTTACAGCGTCCCAGAGCCAATCACATTAAAGCTCCCGCCTACGCACAACTCCTGAGAAGCAGGTCTCCACAACCAATAGTGAGGGTTAGCGTATGACAAGTGACCCAGGAGTCCTTTAGCAGCGCGGAGCGGTGGAAAAGGCAGAATTGAGTATATTAGATAACACCTGTACACTAGTGCAATATTTGTTTTTCTCCCCAAGGCTTCATTCAAGCCCACCGATCAAACCTAATTAATTTCAACAAGGCTGTTTGATTACAAGCCATTGCCAAATGTAATTTAATCGGATAGACCAAGCAAGCCTAATAAAAACGGTGATATTTTATATTAAAGTGATATTGCACCGGAAAATTAAACCCTGGGCTCTATAGGATACTGTAGCTGTACTCTTATCAATATGAGATATGCTCCTATGTTCAGGACTAAATAACAAATTTGGTCACAGTAGGCTATTCAGTGAAAGATCTAGCTGCTTTTATTTTTTTTGACCTCCATTCACTTAAATTGTATGTTTACTAGTTTGAAGCCTCACATTCCAACATGTATGGCATAGCTAGACTGGATATTCATTACTGATATCTGCATTTTGCCTCGTCAAACCTCTAATTCAAGATATCTGTAATTATATTGTCACTAGTCAAAACTCAAATTTTAGATATCTGTGATTAAATTTTTACTAGTAAGATTCATACTACTTTTGCCATTCACGTGTATGGGGTTTCTCATTACAGATTTCTACAATTCAGTTGCAGATATCCACAATGTGAACTACGGATATATGCAACTGAATTATGACCAGATCTAGTTGTAAATCCAATTTCAGATATCTACAATTTAATTCTGACCAGTCACAATTCCAGATCAAGATATCTTGAATTCCCCTTAATTCAAGATATCTACATTGTCACACAAATTCCTTGATGATAAGCTCTTTTTATTTAATCTTATCAACAACAGCAACCGCCATTGCTTCTGCTAACACTGTTAAAATGCTTTGCTTGGCCAATATCCAATGGGAAGCCTCGCATGAGCAACATCATGCACAACAATTCAGACTAGTCAAAATGATGTTTGATGTTTGTGTGCAAAGCACGGCAGAGAAAAAGCTGCGAAAACGCTTCCTCTTCAGCTCCATGTCCACTACATGTGCGGGCTTAATTCAGTTTTGACTAGTTTTGACTACAGATATCTTTAAGTGTAATTTTCACTAGTCAGAATGATGTTATAGATATCTTGAAAAAAAAAATCTTGAATAAAAATTCTGGCTCGTCACAATATAATTATGACTAGTCAAAATGACATTAATATCTGTAATGTAAATTCAGGATAGTCAAACTTTAATAAATGTTAAAACGGCTTGCCATAGACACGAAATATTTTGACCAGTGAGTAAGATGTTTTCTTTGATAAACAATTAAAAAAAAAGACATATACATTTGGGTCATTATATGTCACCAAATGGAATATTTAATCCTGTGTGGGATCCCAAATGCTGTTAAACAATTCATTGGCACATCGTCATGGTAGCGACAAGGAGGGGTGAATGGATGGATGGATGATAGATTGATGATTGTAATTTCCTGGGCGCCCCCCCTTAGGGCTATGATGTTGGGAACATGTGAAGGCCATACCACCTGCCTCACATTAAGGCCAGTAAAATTAAGGAATACTCCCAAAATTAATGGAAATGCACATAGCTGGTTTAAACATAATGTTTATTTTAATTCAGTTATTAGTTAAGTCTTAGGTTTAACTTTTGTTTCATGTTACCTGTACTTCCTGGGTTTGGCAAAAGAGTGTTCACAGGAATGGGACTTGCCAGGGGTGGAATTGGATTCCCCGTAATTGGACAGGGGAGCTCATTCTTTTATACAGTGTAGCTACAAATTCAATGTATAGTCAATAATGGAAATATTATGAATCATATAAATAAGAAATATTAATTCAGCATACAAAGTGTAATAGGAAGTAATGATAGAAATATCCTTGTATATGTAGAATTGTTTGTCTTCTTCCCTTTAACCTGTTTTGGTCTGGCGATCGATAGATAGATCTCCATTTGTCTTCCTGGGAGAGATTTTTAGGCTTTGAGTGAAAATCTTTGTTCAAAATCAAATGCATTAACACACTCATCATAAGTGTTTCACTTTCATAAAAGTGAAACATAAAATAAATAATTCCATCTCTCAAAATAATAAAAATAATCTTTCCAAACACTGGAATGTCATCTACAAGACAACCAAGCATACAACCACTTACTCAGATGTAACTATCCAAGACAACATAAAAAAGTCTCACAACCGAAGGACATTTGTAAATCAAAGGGCTTACAGTAAGCCAGGTTTTCTGGCTTTGTGAGTGAAAATCTTTGGTCCTGTTCAACAACATGAAAGACATGAACATGCTCAACAAACTGACTTTCCATGTGTGATATTAAAAAATAAAAAATAATAAAAATAATAAAAAATAATGGTAATATATTTCCACTGGAATGTCATCTACTAGATTTAAGCAAACAACAAGACCACAGCAAAAGTCAATGCCCTGATATTTGACCCAAGGTGTGACACTAGAAACTCACCATTTTAAAGAACAGCCAACAGTTTTGTTGTACCCAGCCCAGACATAATTCCCTTTGAAGGAAGAGACTTCCAGTGGTATGTTATAGCTATCTGATGTTTTTTTGCAAATAATTTGTTCCAATCTTAAAATACCCGTCTTAAAAAAAAATTATGTTTCGCTTCATACCTCATGGTCCACAGATGAACCAAAGGGCCAATTTGCCTAATGCATTCAGGATAGTGAATCATAAGGTGGTGCTTTGGAATCAAAATTTTAAAAGGATACAGTTCCTTGAACAACTTATGATGCTCTGCTTTAAGGTGTTTCAAAAATATTGTCATTCCTTCAGTAATGCTAAGAGAAACACAATGTTTATGATCAGAAATAGAAGCAACAACATGACAAGTATTTGTCATGCTCTGGGGACTACATCGACAAATATGAGCAGCATATATCATACAATAATAGCATGTCCACCCTCACAATGCTATAACATTTATAACAATGGGCCACATCATGTTTATTTCAACAATTCTAAGTATATTCTAACTATATTCTATATATATATGTGATAAAATGATGATAAAATGAGCTATATATATATATATAGCTAATTTTTTCATTGGTAGATTTTATTTTCTAGTATATTGCCCCATGTTTTCAATATTGTTACGATAAAGGTTGTTTTGCATTCATTTATATTATGTTAATTGTGTTCTGATTAACCATCACACCCAGGTGACTGTGTGCATGCAAATGCATCAGATGCATTTGATACAATGATTAGTGTGATAAAGTTCTGTTGGACTTGACAATTATTAGATTAAAACAGAATGTCCTCAAGGGTTTTTACTTAACCTTTCAACTACCCTTCCTCTCACCTTTCAAATGAACATAGAAAATTATAATTCAGATGCTTTAGTTATATTGGAATTTGACAGGTTTCTGCATTTTGCATTTGTGATTCTAGAATGCAGATACACTATCATGGTATTTTTATTTAGGGGGTTGGCTAAATAGTTTTATTGATCTGTAATACATAATATCTGTCATATTCTCTATTAATTTTCACCCAATGTGTATAGGACTGAATATTGTTTATTTATCTCTCTTTTCATTTCAGAATAAAACACTATGCGGTTAGAGCAGGTTTTCAGTAACCTCAATTTAATTCTAATACAGTTCTCTATCTGTTTGTGTGAACTAACACAGCATAATGTTTCATTGTTGGATTGCTCTTTGCATTATGTTGTCACATAACACAGACACACACACACCCAAATCCGCTGCTCTATCAAGATGCTGCATTGTTGATGTGTTTTATGATTGACAACCTAAATGGTCCAGCAATTTACCTGCTCAAATCTCGCAAGCAGCCGTCAAATCAGCAATCTCCATACATCAGGCACTTGCGATTATCCTTTTTCTAAACACCCTCAAGTATAAAGCATGGCGTAGAGCTGGTTACTGAGGCAACAACAGAGAAATAGAGAACAGAGGACAGGAAAAGAAAACTGGGAGAGGCACGCTGTATGCTGCTGCCAGTTGTTCAACAGACTGTGGTGAGTCTGTTTTAGCCAGAACACACAATTGACTTTCATAGATTATAGTGATGCGTTTATACCAGAGCGTGTGCACAGAAAGGTTGCCTGCTGTTGAAATAAACATCTTCTGTTTTATTATATTTATTGCATCTAGCTTTAATTGTTTGTAATCAATAAAAAACAAATATGTATTCCTTAATTGTGCTTAGTGAGAATAATTCTGTTATGGGTTAGAGTCTGTATGGGCCTAGGGAGGGAATGGAAACGGTTTGTGAGTGTGTTAAAACAGGATAGGTAACTGCAGGAAGGAGACACTACAGCAGTGTCGGGTTTCAAGAGATAACCCGGAGAGGAATGCCATAATGGCTGCGGGGACAGCAGCAAGGGAGAGGAGAATTTCAGCCAATAAGAGGCTGCTAACATCCTCACACAGATAAAGCAACTCTTTATATAGTATAGGTTGACCAGTTTCCACGCCCTCCTTAGACTATTTAATGTTTGGGTCAGAGTAGGCAGTCAGACTTTGTGACCTGACTGGTGACTGTTTGTCACCAGTTTGTCACCCAGAGCTTTGTACTTGTATTTTTGATCTATAATTAAAACTGATTTAGTAGACTTAAGCACATAGTTTCCTCCTAATTTCAACTCCATAAAAGAACATGCGGAACTGGCGTAGATAGGACCAGATTCCAACAATTTGGAAAATATAAAATCACACCGGACAGAGGTGGAGAGCTGACAGTGCAAAGGCTGGCCAGATAAAAGCTAAGCAGACACCTGTTATATCGAAGTTCTGCTATTGGGCATTCTAATATCAAGTACTGTCAACTAGTCAAATCCTCCTAGTAAAGTTATGATATTGTAGGCAAAAATACAAGTAATACATTTACATTTACATTTACAGATTTAGCAGACGCTTTTATCCAAAGCGACTTACAATTAGTACATTTGTCAACAGTTGAACCGGTTAACCACCAGTTT
>JAODLI010001738.1:0-11021 GCA_027575585.1 Percopsis omiscomaycus
TCTCCACTAGCCTTCCCTCCCCACTCTCATCTTTTCCCTCTGTTGCTCTGGAGGGAGAGCCCTCGTCCAAGCCCCCGGCGCCCTCCCCTCACGTTGGGTTTCCATAGTCCGAACCCCCCCCCCCTTCCCATGCCTAGGAAGACTTTAGGTGCACCTCAATAGGAACCCCAAACATTTAAAGCATGTATGAAAGAGACCTTTCTGTGCAGCTCTGATGACTACAAGTGAAAGAGGCTGCGGTGGGTTCAGGATCACCATTCACTTGTTCTAGTAAGATCTTACCTCTAGTGCACCACTGGCCTTCCTTCTGAGTCAAACGTGTTTTTTTCAATACTATAGGCAGACACAGGTCTAGTGCTCTGGTTAGCACCGAACGCTTTACACAAGCCTTTTATGGTTGTAGCTACAATTCTTACCCATGATCAAGTGAATATCGAAGTAATCACCTTGGAACCAAACAGAGTACGGACACGACGTAGGCCAGCAGGGGCGCCTATACTCTTTTCAGTTAGGCCTGTCCATCTGGTGGACCAACTACTGCCGTTTCACGTTTTTTTTTAAAACACGTCACCGCTTGCGTGCCGATTGACGGTGACTCTCCTTTCAAGCAGCACAAAGTTAAATATAAACTATCATAACTTCCAACGGAAAGGCTTTCTGTCCAGTGGCTTGAATCCTTCTTATGTTGCCTCAAATCATTGATAAGCAGCAGCCGAACCCGCATTTATTCGAGAAAAAAAAGAGCTTGTGATTGTTGCTCTAAGTATTAGCCGTAAGAGGAAGTTCAACAGCTATGTAGCATTCTCTCACAAAGACGTGAAACCAACTGCCCTCCGGTGACAAATAAAGCTGAAGCTTGAGTATTAACTTGAAAATAAGGCTTTTCTTTAATCAGAGCAGAGAAACCTGAGAAAGCTGTTTCTTTAACAATATAAAAAAAATAATTTGAGATACCAAGCCATGTACATTCCACTGGTAGGACACTATATAGTGGCTGCCAGCAGAGTTCATCAGCAATGGCTGAAGGTGAAGATGAAGATGAAAAATTATGAAGATGGTATAGAGACACCTACCCCTGGCAGACAGCTTCTTAGTGTTGATAATTTTGGCAGCATATTCCTGGCCGCTGGAGATCTTCATGCATCGCCTCACCACAGAGAAAGCCCCCCTGATGGATACAAAGCAGTTTGAGATTTCTCATTTTACGCTTGTAAGGCTCATGCTGTGCCCTTAATGCTGATATAAAACAGCTGGTAGGCTATATACTGGGGGAAAACACAGACTTAATTAATGCACAGTCTTCATGATAAAAGGTGATCAATTCATAAGATTTGGAAGCCAACTACTGTCAGTGCTGTGCAAGACAAACAAAGGCCAACCTGTGTGTCTATGCAAAACATACCAAGGGATTTGCTCTGCGTATCTAATGAATGGAATACATTTCTACTCTCAGCGCAGCTGAAGTTCCAGCGCACTGGTGCACAAATCCAGCTGCGACGACGGAGAACCGATCTACGCTGACAGGTCTCTTGGAATAGCTCGCAGTGTGAACATGGAAAGTGACGAACAGTGTCCACTACGTTAGGTTAGTATTGCCTACTGTAGGTCAAAGGCTACCCCTCCTTGTCCTATATAAATTAGGCGCTAGATCGAAAATATTCGGGGAAAAGGAACGAATAGAAACGACTACTTTCAGAACAGGGGGGAAAATGTTTTGCTTCGTTCCTGCCATTTCTGATTAGAACATAAAGGATATGTGCACATACTTATATTATCGCAGGCTATGATTTACAGATTCTCAAGGAACAACGCCTTTAGTGCTTTAACGCTACAGGAAACCAATACTTTAAACGTGAAAATGTGTTGTGCACACAGAACCCACCACTGAGGAATTCAGCTTTCACATATTTAGGGAGGGCGTTAACTTTTGCAAAACAGACAAAATATCTAAACTGCTCATGCATAAATTAAATTTTAAATTTAAAAAAAAAAAGTTTCACATGTACAGTAAATTCGGTGACTATTCACAACAACACGTTTTCTTGGCAGCGTTTCACAAGTGACTGCCAGGCAGGTAACAGGTTGGGCGTAGTTCTCAAATATGAGCTGTATGTACACAACAAAGTAGGTGCAAATTGCCTTCAATTAGTTTATTGTAAAGATTACTTACTTTCCCAGCTCCTCGTACAGCTGGTACTCATCGGTAAACCTGGTACAGGTCGTTGAAGCCATTGTAAAGGTAAGATCTGGGAAGTCTTGCTGCTACTCTCAAATCCGTCCACGTCCTTCAAAGTGCCACTTGTCGCCTTCGAAAAGACAAAAACCAAATTCAGAAACGATTCATGAAAATAGGGCAAAGCTTAGCTGTCGCTCTTCTGGCTCCGTTTCTCTCAAACGAACGGGATGGAGTTGACGGCTTGACAGGGACGTCGCGAACTGCTGTTTTGTCTGTACTGGCGCTGGGATTTACCGTAGATTAGATACTTTTTACTGAGCGCTTCCTGGTTGGAAATGCGCCCAACGGCGCCCTCTAGCGCCTACCCCAAGATATGAACGTTCTTCGGGAAGAGGTACCTAAGACCGATAGGAAATAAACTTAATTTTATGAAAGTGCATAGTCTGTAGAATGCAAAAGTGCGAGACAACAAAGATTTCGAAGCTTTAAGAAAGGAGACACAAGTGATTTTTTTGAGTACTCAATTTAAGCAAAGAGAAGTTAATGATGTCATTGTGTATATAGCCTACTGTGGGTATGAGGGAAGGAGTTGGAAAGAAGCAGTAGTAGTTCCCATAAGAAACAAATACACAAAGCCACAAATTATAGGCATATAGCATATGGCATATATGAGGAGGATTGAATGCAACTTCCAAAATGGACTCAGAAATGGGCGGGCGGGGCGGGGCGGGGTAGGGGGGATCCTGTGTATCCTGTAATTTGTTTTGAAATTTAGATTTAAGGAAAACACAGTGTGTTTTCAAAGTGAACAAAGAAGCAGTGGTGTGTGTGTTCTTGGAATTTGAGAAGGCATATGACACTGATGGCGATGGAGGGATTGTTTGTTACGGTAGACATGTTAATATGTCAGAGGTTGTATTCTTAATGGGAGAACTATACACTGGATCAGAGTTACCAAACGAATATGTTGTAGAATTGAGGTTATAGAGCACCACACATGTGCTATTAAGTATCATGAGTAAGGATGTGTTTGTTACAATTACAGTTACACAATTACAGAAACACAATTACAATTAGGTCATTTAGCAGATGTTTTTATCCAAAGCGACTTACTTTGCTGTTATTACATGGAGCAGATAGGGGTTAGGCATCTTGCTCAAGGAAGCCGGAAGGTCATTACTTGCTTACAGGTAGGCCCCAGAGTTGGCCTACCAGTAAGCAAGTAATGACCTTCCGGCTGGGAGTCCAACACTTAGACCACTAGAATATCCTGCCTCCTTGTTGGGGTACACCCGAGCATTACATTTAGAGCATTTAGCAGACGCTTTTATCCAAAGTGACTTACAATCACTACATTGTCAGCAGTGGAACTGGCTAGCCACAAGCTCTTGTAAGCAAACAACATTCTCCCAGAATAAGGACCTCCTTATGTCATCATGGCTACTTCAGTTATGCATTTGCAGTATACATTTCTCAATATATTCCTATAAAAATCATTCAATCCATAAAAATAATTGCTAGCAGCCAAAATACCAGCAAGTGCTTAATATTCTGAGAGTAGAAAGGATGATTTTTTTTATTATTGCAGATGATTGTGCTTTGTGGTAGAAGGGAAATAACACTGGCCAGATGTTTATGAGAGTACACAAAGGGATGACTGAGATAGAAAAAACAATGTGATGACGTGTCTGGCATTGCTCTCTCTACCCCTCCCGCTGCAACCACCCACACTTTAGTAGACAATTGTGTGTTAAAATATGAAAGCTGGCGGACTCATGTGCAGGTGGAAACGGGAGAAATGCATTTAACCAAGTGATGGCTAATTACTGGAATCCTTCCACTACAGGCAGGTTCTGTAAAGATCTCGGAAGCAAGAGAGAATTAAAAACCCTAATTTAGGAAAGATAATGTGACTACGGCATAAAGATATTTGTAGTAATAGGCAAGTGTAGTTAATTAGCTTCAAAAATAGTTTTCGTTTAACTTAAAGGTTACAACATAACCTTCTTGAAAAGGAATCTGTAGAACACGTAATTGTAAAATGACACCAGAATCAAATATAACATCTGAATGAACAATAAGCTACATGGAAGGATGTTACTACTAGCCTGGTAGCCATCCGGATCCATTCAGAACTGCTTGTCAGGCATTTACAGAACCCACTGCCCAATCAGAGTCCAGGTGGGTGGTCCAGTTGGTTCTGACAGCTTGACTGGCAGGGCTCGATAGCCACTAGCCAGATAGTTCAGCGCGCGCTCTCCTCCATGTCACGCACGAAGAGATTAGTAACGACAAGTTACCGTACACACTTGCCGGTTCCCTTATATTTATTTAGTTGTGATATTCAGATTAATTTTCAAATTATAAACGTAAACTACTGCGAGTAAAAGAAGGTAAATCTGTTTTCTTTGCATAGAAAAGTTGTTGGCATTGCATATAGCATAATGTAGTCGTGACAGGCTATAGCATAATGTAAAGTTAGCTAAGTTCGCTTACAGCAGACAACAAAAGCAACGTAATTGACCTGTCACTGTCATTAACCTTACTATAGTTATAGTTATATAGTGCAGTATAATACATATTATCACTGCATTTGTTTCCTTGCTAAATATATGGGTTTAACAGATAAAGGTAGCTATATAAACTAGGGTCACTAATAAAGGGTGTAAAGGTGCGTTCCTGTATCACCCATTATATTCCAGTAAAGTTCCATTATCACGCGACTGGATCAAGAAACGGAGTCCCCATTTATACATGCTTTGCTCCCAGTGGCCAGGTAGTAGGCTACACATTCATCCTTTTAACGCTTGCTGTACAGAACAGACTATGCAAAGGCTGGTGTATACAGTATGGATCAATGTGTCATTTGGAGATGAAGGAAATACACTCTGGGGCAGATGATTAGGGCAAAGAAGAAAGATCTATATCTCTCTCACACACATATACACACACATTGTCCTGGGTATTGTTTAAAAAATCCATCAGAATGCTTTTGCACAGAGTCAAACTCAAATAATCAGGCAGCATTTCATTTCGTCAAGCATTTACTTGTTTAGCATTTCTGTGGCTTTGAGAGGACCCTATAGTGGCTGATAAATGCAACTTTCTATGTGGACCTAATGCAAAACTCTTTACAGTATTTGTATAACATCTTGGTTGGACTTTTTCTTTTAGTAACCCCTTTTGAATTTGCCCTATAACCTTTTTCCTTCACTCTGTTGTTGTCTGTTGTTGACAGCGTTGTGTTCATGGACTCCAGAAAACAGATGGCAGGGCCCTGCCAAGCTGGGAGCCAGGCGTGCCAGCCCTCCTCGTTCCTTCGCCAGCCGCCCCGCGTTCTGATAGTGGACGCGCTCCCGCCCTGGTGGTCGGAGACCGGCACTGTTCTCTGTGAGGCCCTGGACAACTTCCTGTCCCTGGCCTGCTGTCTGGAGGGCCCCTGTAGGGTCCCACTAATTAGCCTCTATGCCATTAGCAGGCAGCAGGAGTGTCTACTGCCCTTTGTGGTAAGAGGGGGTTTCTATTTCTATCTTGGATTCGTTGTAGGGGTCTGGTAGCAAAGACCGCTAATCCGGCGGGTAGAGAGTTGCAGTAGTCTAGACGTGAGATTACTACAGTTTGGACTAGGAGCTGTGCCGCTTCGTTTGTGAGGAAAGGCCATATCCTTCTGATATTGTAGAGGGCAAATCTACAGGCTCGGGTTGTTGCGGCAATGTTGGCTGCGCAGAACAGTTGATTGTCCAGGACAACTCCAAGGCTCTTTGCAGTTGGACAGGAGGACACTGAGGCGTTCTCTAGGGTAATGGATAGGTCCATTTGGGGGCAGTTCTTTGCCGGGAGGTAGAGTAGCTCTATCTTTTCAATGTTGAGCTTGAGGTGATCCAAGCACTGATGTTAGCGAGACAATTAGAGATTCTTGTTGAGATCTGCGTGTCAGATGGAGGGAATGAGAGGTAGAGTTAGGTGTCGTCGGCATAGCAGTGGTAGGAGAATCCGTGAGAAGAGATTACAGAGCCAAGAGATCTAGTGTACTGTGAGAAGAGTAAGGGTCCCAGCACAGATCCATGTGGAACCCCAGTGGTGAGCAAGCTGGGTTTGGAAAGGTTTCCATTCCAGAGGACTCGATAGGAGCGTTCTGTCAGATAGGACTCAAACCAGGAGAGCATTGGTAATGCCCAATTCAGCAAGGGTCAATAGAAGGACCTGGTGGTTTACCGTGTCGAATGCTGCAGATAGGTCTAGGAGAATTAGGACTGAGGAGAGGGAGGAGACTTTAGCGGAGTGCAGGGCTTCAGTCACCATGAGAAGAGCGGTTTCAGTGGAGTTTGCAGCCTTGAACCCAGATTGATGAGGGTCCAGGAGGTTGTGTTGTGAAAGGTAGGAAGACAGTCAGAGACTGCACGTTCAAGTGTGTTGGATAGGAAAGAAAGGAGAGATACTTAGGTAGCATTAGGTAGTATTGTTGCTTTTCGTAGGTAGGCTATCATCATAATGGTGTCTGGTCATTTTCAGGACAGTCTTCATTAACTTACACAAAATTGCCAATTGTGAAAAGTTATCCTTCAATACCTGTTTTGAAAGTTTAGTTTTTACAGCCAAATGCCACACATTTTTCCAAGCTGTCTACAAAATATAAAGTTCATCAATAAGCATCTACATATATAGCGCATTGGGTGTTCCATCACTGAGAGGCTTCAACCTGCTCATTGTTAATTTGGGGTTCAGTGTCTTGCTCAAGGACACTTTGACATGCTGCCAAGAGGAGCTGGAATCAAAACGGGAAACTAAATAATAATTAATGAACATGAACCAAAACAATTAAACAAATGCATTCATATGTTGAAACGGTCATTGTTTAATAGGGTTCCATATCCCACTCCATATCCCGCAATGTTAAATGGTTATTTTTCAATTACTACACTCTGGGCCATGAGCTCTGAACTTCTAAAACAATGCAATGGTACAGTATCATGCAGAGATGAGCTATGCCTTTTTATCAATATCGGTCAATATAGAGTAAAATGAGAAATGTCAGACACTAAAACACTAATTACATCTTCCTGATCTGACTATTACAATGGATCCATTACGTCTAATGCCCCAGATTGTCGTGATGCTGCATTGTAATTGTGTCTGTCAATGACTGCACGTGGTTGTGTGTGTGAATGTGTGAATTAATTTGCATGCATGTGTGTATTTATGTGTGACTATAGTTTCTTTAATATCCATCTACTATTTTTGATTGTGTTTGTGTGTGCGCCCACATGTGGGCATGTTGGCTATTTCTGTATGCAAAAGACCAAAGGCACTTCTCAACTGCAGGAATGTTGCAGCTGTGTTGAAAATTTACTGCAGCAAACTGGATGTAGAACCAATAATAAGGAGGGTCAGTTGTGTGGTCGATAACCCTCAGTCAAACTTTGCTTTGTCCTTCTTAAAAGTCAGATCCACATTAATTCCAAGTCCCCCAACTTACAACTCCAAGTATGGATACCTCAGCTGGGAGGCGTACTACAACACCAGCTATTACGCCCGGCTCCTTCCACCTGTACCTGAAGACTGCCCTACGCCCATGGGAACCAAAGGTGGCAGTTTGTCAAGTGGCATCTGATATTCACACAAAATAATCAAAAATTCTATTTTTTTATTAGAAAACCATGACATTCCTTTTTCTCTTCAGGAAAACGCATTCTCCCTGATTCCAATTTGCTGGTTAATCGTTTTTTCCTGAGACGGAAGTTTAGGCCAGACCCACAGGGATCCAATTTGATGTTTGGCTTCTTTGCTCAGCATTTCACCCACCAGTTCTTCAAGACCAATTTTGAAATGGGACCTGGCTTTACTAGTGCTCTTGGCCATGGGGTGAGCCTGTATGACTTTGTAGCATCCTTAGAG
Source organism: Percopsis omiscomaycus (assembly GCA_027575585.1). NCBI lineage: Eukaryota > Metazoa > Chordata > Actinopteri > Percopsiformes > Percopsidae > Percopsis > Percopsis omiscomaycus. Next base: position 8,072 of record JAODLI010001738.1, read on the forward strand.
GTCCACTAATTAAGATTTAGACAAAAAGATTTGTACAAAGACATTAATACAGTATATGGAATATGTTTTAAACCATGTACACTAAATGTACAGAATGAGCTATTATATGCTACATAGTGTAGGTTTACTTATAGGGTTAGCATTGGCTCAGCTGCATCTACACCAGTAGGTGTCAGTATACAATCCAAGAATCCCTTTTTTGAAGTTGGACCTGCTTATTGGATCTACAGTAAAGTTGGGGAATATATTCGATTTTGTAATGCCTATCCTCTCTGGTGGACCAACATTTGGCTATGTATTTACATGAATTATCACTTTAACTCTTTTTTTTAGATCCACCTTGGTTTCTCAGCCACTGACCTCTCTACCTCATAACACTCCCACTAACTGAAATTCTCTATTACAATCCCGTATCTTCTATCTCTATTTTCTATCTCTATATATAAAATAAATAAATACAAAAAAATCCCTCTTTCCTTCTATTATCAGCTCTTAGAACTTTAGCAATTATGTTGAATGAATGATATGTTAATATGTAATGTATGTTGTGAAATGTATAACTAAGTTAGCTATGATGACATGCTGCTGTCATTATGGTCTATGGCCTATTCAGCTATTGACAAATGTACTTTGGATAAATGCGTCTGCTAAATGCTGTAAATGTAAATGTTGTTTGTTTAATGTGTTTTATGTAATACACCTCACTCTTCCTCCCAGGTGGATGCTAGCAATATATACGGAGATAATCTTGATCGACAGCTACACCTCCGGCTGCACAAAGATGGAAAGTTAAAATATCAGGTAGACTTCATAACTATGTCTAGGATATAAACAATGTACAATGACAGTATTACAGCAAGGAATTAAATAATATTTAGAACTAGTATAATAACCATTTAATATTAATTAAATTTGCGTAAACACTTCTTTCTTTAGATTAGGTTCTGAGTAATCTGAATTTTATCAAAAGATTAAGAGATTAAGTGAAACATCTATATTGATGTTCATAGCTATAGCTGTGCTATATAGGCTCAGACACCATGACCACTATATCTAATTATATATACAACTATTTACAACCACTAGACTACACACGTTTAATGATGGGGTTTAAGTATGCCAGCAAAGCAGTGACAAAGGCTTTGTTTAAGAAATCTTAAATTAATAAAAGTAAAAAATAAAAAGGTAAAATAAATTAAAGTAAAAATCAATTTAATAATGTAACATATAATAAATACAAGTTTCATATAATCAAATGTTTTCTATATCACAACATCTATCTAGCACAAAATACTATCTGATCTATACTCTTTTGCACATTTCTCTGTCTCTGTTCAAAAGGTAATAAAGGGGGAGGTGTACCCCCCTACAATATCTGAGGTTCCTGTTACCATGCACTATCCTCAAGCTGTGCCTACTGACCAGCGTATGGCTGTAGGTCATGAGTCATTTGGCATGCTGCCTGGTCTCACCATGTACGCCACCTTGTGGCTGAGGGAACACAACCGTGTCTGTGACATCTTGAAGGAAGACCACCCCACCTGGGAGGATGAACAGCTCTTTCAGACTGCCAGACTCATCATCATTGGTGAGGAATGGGCTTCTAATGACACATATCGATATTTAATAAACTGCTCAGTTTAGTCATTAAGCAGCTACTTTAGGCCAATACGGATTCACAGTAATTATAGGAGCAGGTAGAGGTTACATTACGTACAACTTCAACCTGAAAATATGTACTTAGGCTACTAAATAAATGTCACATTTAGTTGAATAAATGTAAAGTCAACCACCTCTCTTTCCTAGGTGAAGTAATTCGCATCGTGATCGAGGAGTATGTCCAGCAGCTGAGTGGCTATCTCTTGAAACTCAAGTTCGATCCCTCTCTCATCTTCAATGATAAGTTCCAGTATAGCAACCGCATCACCCTGGAGTTTAACCATCTCTATCACTGGCACGCCCTCATGCCTGACAGTTTCCTCATAGACGGAAATGACATTCCATACTCTCAGTTTATGTTCAACTCCTCTATCGTCATGGAATATGGGCTGGAGAAACTGGTGGACGCCTTCTCTCGTCAAAATGCTGGACAGGTAAGGAGTCATGTCATGTTTAGTCAGCGCTGCCCAAATAACAGACACTCTTAAATAAAAAAAAATGGGGTGGTACAAATATGATCTCTCTGAAACGCAAAGTCTACAAATGGATAAAATGTTAAAAGACCTGATCTGTATTTCTTGGCTGTGATGCAAGTGTAATGCCCTGGTTTATTGCCCTGTGTTATAGTATGTGTGTTTCTGTCATGTTCCTTGGGGTTCTTTTGTCATTTCTATGTGATGTTGGCCATTTTCTTTTATTTGCTTGTAAATGCAAGTGTTAATGACCAATCAGATACTTTGTTGTTGCTGGCGAATGAGACAGGGGATTTGTTGTTTTTTTGGGGTCGGAAAAATCGAAAAGTGTTTTGCTTTATTGTGGTAAGTATTATCAATAAAACCCACAAGCTTTGGGGATTTTTGTTTTGTTTGTTCGCGTTGTATGCATCGGCTGGACGGATGGACACTCCTAGTCGGGCGTGTGCATATGGCAAGCCGTTTTAACATTTAAAAGCTAAGTTTGACTATCCGGAATTAACATTGTCGATATCAACAACATCTTTCTGAATAGCCGTAATTACATTTTGGATAGTTGGAATTTTCATTCAAGATATCTGTAACGTAATTGTGACTAGTCGAAACGACAGATATCTGCAATGACGTCATTGAAAACGACATTCCACTTGTCACACACAAGCGGCAACATTCGGTTCTTAAAAATGAGGCCAATACGGAAGTGCCAAAACTTTGAAGTTCGTTGAATGGCCTTGAGGCTGGCTTGAGGCTGGCTCCAAAAGCGAGTCAATCCCCATAGACCCCCATGTTAAAATGTCCAACTTTACAGCAGAAATAAA
>JAODLI010001740.1:0-11021 GCA_027575585.1 Percopsis omiscomaycus
AACATATTCTTAATTTTTGCAAATCAAAGAATGACATGGAAATTCCTGACTAGGTTTACAGATAATAACCTACCCATACTATAATCCATATCAATCAAAATACATTCAATCATTGTAATCAGCACATCTTTACTGTAGCAATGTTAAGATAAGAATACATTAATGCAACTAGAATTTAAATCAATTCATAACAAACTATTTTGGTCTCAAACACAGAATATTTTTGATTTGCTTTTTATAAATAGTAGAATGAGCTTCCTGCAGCAGTCAGGACAGCACACAATCTTCCGCAAGAGACTTAAAACCCACCTCTTCCGAATCCACCTTGGTACCTCGGACACTGACCTCTCGACCTCTCTACCTCATAGCACTCCCACTAACAGTGCTATGAGGATAAAGGATAACAAATCCTTTATCTTCTGTCTATCCTCCTTTCTTGGTAATCTAAAAAAATAAATCATCCTTCTCTACTTTATGCTCTGTTAGATCAGCTCTTAAAATATTAAGCGCTTTGCCTGTATTTAGGCTGCTAGCAATTCAATATATTTGGGGATTGAATGATATCTGAATGATATTTTTAATAGGAATATATTGAGTAATGTATACTGAAAAATGCATAAGCTACTGTAAGTAACCATGATGGCATAATGCTGTCATTATTCTAAGAAAATGTTGTTTCCTTGCAATAACTTGTAGTTAACTGGTTCAACTGTTGACAAATGATATGGATAAAAGTGTCTGCTAAATACTGTAAATGTAAATAAATAAATAAACAAAAGCACACTGTCAATGTCCTTGTCCCTGTTACTTGTTTATCAACCACATTAAAGTTGAAATTCAGAGTTATGAGCAAAGATCAGATTAACTGTGTCACACATAGAGCAGGTTTTAGAGCAGGTACACATTTTAGCAGTGTTTTGTTTTAGAGATTTGGTCTGTCTATTACAGGGCCGTCTAACTAATCACCTTGAAATTGATTTCTTAACTGACTGAACTGAATTAAACTCTTAACTGACATCCCGGAAAATCGCCATCCTCGCTCGTGCTTCAATTAAATGAGTCTTTCAAAAAGAATGAATCGTTACCACTTGGCACACCATTGACATTTAAGGTCATTAAGTTATTTTGTCACAAGATGAATGCATATACTGTAGCCCCTAGAGGCATACTGTATATGAGAGGAGTGCAAATTATTTGCCATCAAAACCTTGGTATTTTTGTCAAAGCCCAGGCTTTTTTAAACATTATTTGTGTGTGTGTGTGTGTGTGTGTGTGTGTGTGTGTGTGTGTGTGTGTGTGTGTGTGTCTTCATGCTTGACGTCACACCCCTGACACTCCACAGACACTTCTGAATAAATGAGTATTGTCAGTGGATCACATTTGCCTTTTCCATGTACCTTTGTCTGTGTCTCTTTGTCTCTGTCTCTTTGTCTTTGTGTTTAGAGTTATGGGTCTAAGCTTCAGAGAAGCTTTTGATGTTCCCGGTTTGATATCAGCCCAACTTTCTTCACAGGAGCGTAGTTAGACCATCAACTCATAAGATCAAAGTGAAGTGTTTGCTAACTCGTACAAACACACACACACACACACACATTAACGTCAACATCTAAGAAAGACGTAAATCTTATGATCACACTCTGGTCACCAATTATTACAACAAAGAACTATGTAAATTAAATGTAATCTTCAGTATTAGGCATCGTGATCAAGGATACATCTACTTAGTTTAGTTTACTATTGTTAAAATATTCTACAAAATAACTAAATAGCAAAATAAAAAGGCTGTTTCAGTTTGTCGTCAACCCTCGAGAGCACACTATGAGAGCAATTCGATTGACCTTGAGAAAAACAGTTTACCATGTCTGCTTTTACAGGATAATGCCACATAAGATAACAGGAGATTTCTCATTTTTTCCTTGTGTATTGCTCTTGAAGAAATATCCCCTCCTGAGTAAAACAGGCATCCCATTTGGTTGTCTACATTCTCTGTATTCATCAGCCTGTGACATTATAACCAATTGTGACTAAAAATGTCAAAAAAGACACGACTTTCAACATATATAAAAGGAAAATGTCACAGGGCAATATATATCTAATTTTTTTTTTTTCCAGATATATGGGTTTAACAACAACTATTTTAAAGGCATTCAGAGACTTAGAGATAAAACATATCAGATTTTTAGCTCAAGGACACTTTGGTTAAACACATACAGTAGGCCTATGTAAATAGCAGTTACTGGGATACAAGCTGCCATTAACTGCATACATCTACCTTTCTCAATTTAACAACATACAAAGCTCAAGCTAGCATTTACTAGTGGGCAGCATATGCTAACTGGTCTAAAAAAATAATTACCTCAGACATAAGAAATTGAAACCCATAAATATAGTTGCCTTGCTGTGCCGTTGAATATACACTGAATCTGATAAGCTGGTATTAATTATGTTACATGCTAACATGTGTCAAGATAGACTGGAAGCATTGCCAGTTACTCTGCTAATTACAGGTGTATCTATACAGACAAGTAACAGAGTCAAGTGCTCTGGGTGTTCGTCTCCCAGCTCAGAGGTCATGGTCTCGAGCCCCTGTGTTGTTCTACCTGTAAACACCCTTATCTTAATACTTTTAATTGTTCTCATTGTAAGTCGCTTTGGATAAAAGCGTCCTGTAATTGTAATATCTTGACTTTTACAAAAATCCCATTGCTCCAGAGAAACACTTTTAATATTTCTGACAAAGGTACAAAGCACAAACAGTGGCATTACAGAAGCAAAACATAAAATGGCTTTCTCAGTAGATTTTCAGCCATAGAATGCCATTGAATGCAATGAAAAGAATGGCTTCGCTGATAATTTGGCACCATCGTCAAGAGCAAATGTGAAGTCAATGTGCCTCTGTGCCTCTTCAACTAAATCAGTTTTTCATTTTTATGATTTGAAGTGCAGTTTAAACATTGTGTCATCTTCTGTGCCTGTTGTGCCTGGCTAATGTGGCACTATGCTACTGCTCAGCTAACCATGCTAATGCCTTCAACGCTCCACCAGATGTTGTCTTTGTCATAATGTGTTTTTAATCACCATTCTTGCAGTCAGATGCCGGCAGGCAGCTTCCAATCAGATTCACATCACTTGTTTTCCCCCATCTCATTTTAACAGCTGAGAGGGATGAGGGCGTCAATCACTCTTAACTAGCTAAACTGTCAAAAATGTCCCATATCGACTTGACCCCCTCTGACACTTCTCTGCCACAGATCCGAGTAACGGCAGCCCCGGAAAACTCCTGACATCTAATCGATGGGGATAGCAAATTATTTCTATGACATTATTTCTATGACAAAATATCAAGGGTGACACACAACAGAAGGTTGCTGGCAATGTAATTCTCAGGTGTGTCCTACCCATGCCAAGCACTTTGAATATATAATTGTGGAGGGCGTGGGAGTGGTTTAGCGTTGTCTGTGTGGGAGGGAGTGTGTGGTTCACGGGACTTGGGGATGGGAATACAGGTGCGGGAAACTAATGACCTGTTTCCCTAGTGAAGGAATGTGGGAGCCGACCTGATGAAACACAGACGCACTGAAGACACGCTAACCCCTCTGTGAACTACACGACAAGGCAGGAACAATTGCCTGTACTTACCGTTCAAATAAAACATGTCAGATATAAACAAAGGTCAGTTTGACCCGGTAGCTAAGGTGAATAGGGCTTGTTAGGGCAAGCACAAAGTAAACTCTCTCACTTCTCACTCCCCTTCATCTCTCTCTCCCTCGTAGCCGCACACACACACACATACGCTTGTGTACACACAAATGCACACATTTTTATCATATTGCAAGGAGCTCACACAGTTTCCTGCGGGAACTAACTAACTTTTGGATGCCGGTGGAGATACAATGTGACTCCCTCATGGGAAATCTCTCTCTCTCTCTCTCTCTCTCTCTCTCTCTCGCTCATCCACAGATAGACACAACACCTCTCCAAATAAAAAACCCAACCCAATCCAACCTTCACTCCCTGTACAGCACAACTGTATGTATTCACTTTATGCAGTGAGGTGCTAGAAAGCCTCTCGGACAATGAGATTAAAGAAGAGGTGTCTGAGACTAAGGACGATGTAGAAGTGAACTCTGACCATGAGGACGTCTCTTCTGATGAAGAGGATACTTCCTCACAGGCTGATAGAGGTTTTCATGTCAAATAATGGAAAGATTGAAGCGTCCACATCCTCCCATGAATGTCAGGGAAGAGTGCGATATGCTTTCACATAATACGTCATATATGTCCTAGACATAAAGTCAGCATTTTAATTGTTCATTTCAAGCACAACAGAGTACATACTGTAATACTAGATAAACATACCTTTGATGGTATTGATAAGGTCATTTAGCGGACGCTTCCTACAGTGACTACAGTTACACACTATTACAAGGAACAGGTAGGGGTAAGGTATCTTGCTTAAGGATGCATACAGGTAGGCCAACTACGGGGCTCGAGCCATGACCTTCCGGTTGGGAGTTGAACAGGCTACCCTGCAATCCTGCCTTTGAAATAAATAAGGGCATATTTGACCTGAGAACATAACAGATGTAATTATGATACATGTCCCTTTGACATTGATAGCCAGATGAACAAAATATGTGGGAAATTATAGAAACAAATTCAGCAAATAAATAAATAACATTATGTCCATTATAGCATAATAAAAAAAAAATTGATAAAGAAAATGAGTTATTTTTATTATCATAGTTAGCACCTGGTCAATTTGACCCAGAACATAAAGCGTGTATGGTGTAACATGAGGATTCTCCTGCCTTTTTATTTCACCTCATATTTGGTACACTCTGAATGTATAAAGTATTGTGTGAATGAGTGTGTCCTTCTGACTCTGGCCTTTTGAAGATATCAATTACATTACATCTCATATATAGCGCTGGAGCTCCAGTCAGTGGAATGTCCTAAAGCTATCCACAGCCCTGTCAGAGCTCCTTACTAGGACTTACTGCTGAGGACATGGCACACACACACACACACACCCACGTACACACACACACACACAGGCGCGCGCGCACACACACACACACACACAGACCTGACGAAGATCAAACTGACACATTGTCTTAATGGAGTAGTGGGGGGTCTGCTTTGTCAAATCTTTTTTTGACACACTCACACACACACTCAAACACATTGTAAGTGACAATACTAAATCATATAAATCATCCAAATTCCATAACAGGGGCATCTTTCCTATCTATCTATCTATTTGTATCTTTCCTATACCTCTACACTGCTCACCCAACCTGTCTCTCTCTCTGATCTAGGTCTAATTCCTTCGTCAAGACATTATAATATGAAAGGCTTTCATTCTGTGATATGTAAAATGGAAAGAAACATTTTTAAATTAGACAGGATTCAGGCAGCTCGAATCAGGGCTACTTACTGTATGAATGTGTCAAATGTAAAGACATAGAGAGCAAGACAAGGAGCATTCTGTCAATTTCAAAAGACAAACATATTGACAAACATATTGACAAACATATAGACAAACATATTGACAAGAAATGACTCGCTGGTTAGGCAGGAGAAAGAAAAACACAAGGCATATTAATGCCAGGTTTAAAGAGAGTTTACGATTAGTGGGAATTCTACCTTTTAACAGGTGAAAGACTACTGTAACAAATTTTAATTAAATGTAGTGTTCTGCAATGACATGGGTAGGGTAGGTTGTAGGCTTGGATTTTTAGTATAACCATCTATACTGTTAGTACAGATTATTCTATTTGTTACCAATGAGATTACCTTTATATCAGTCATGGAAAACATACCCTCTGCGGTTTGAAGCCTATAAATGCTATTTTCATATATCTAGAAATTTATGTTTTACAATCTTTTGAAAAATACAATTCAGAATAACTTCACCTTAAACTTTACCTATCATTAATCTTGTTCAGTTAGAATTCTCAGAAAAGAAACATGTCCACTTAAACAAACATTAATAACATACTTTTTATAGAAATACAATATCAGCTTTAAAATACAAAACTCAACTTGAAAAAATAACCTTCAAAACTCTTTATAAATTATTATAAATTAATACTAAATTAAAGGAAGATGAAACATATTTTGTCAGTTCAAAAATGCTTTTTTCTCATTAGGACTTGGGATAAACTGCTATAACTACTGCTGCAATATGTTTAAGACAATATAAGTAACTTACACACAGAGACACAAGCCTGAAGAATAGAGAATTTCTGAATATTTCATGTTGCTATACCAATACCTGCATTCTCACACTGCAATTAACATGCTGCATTAGTGTATACTGCATCTAGTACATCTGTGTGTGTGTTTGCACATGCCTGTTCACACATGCATCAACAGTAAAAGTGTGTGTCTGTGTGCACAAGACCAATAATGAGCTCCAAAAATTGCAGCTGTGGCATTTAAACAACATTCTTCCCAAGGGTTTGTGTGTGTGTGTTAGTGTGTGTTGTGTGTGTTGGGCTAGCACTTAGGTAAGTAATGTCTAGAAGGACTGAGTTTCATTTGATAGCCCTAACAAGGGACCACATATCAGTCTAGGGGTAGAAGAGAAATTACCAGAAATGATCCTATGCGCTGCTTCAATAGTGTCCTTTTCCCTTTATTCACCGAACAACACAACCATAACTCTTCACAGCATTTTAAATTAATACATTTTTGGATACCAACTCATGTAAATGATGCTGTCTGTTAATGGTTATATTTCATTCATGTTTGATTCATGGCCCATATCTGGGCGTGCGCTGAAAGTTATGCCGGTTGCACACCCAAATTAAATATCGTGTAGTCCACATTTCTGTTTATAAATCTTTCATTCAAATCATCAGTCAAATCGTCTTTTCTTTCCTAGGCTATTACCTTAGAGCTACATTTAAATTGAAATTTAAATATTTCGTTCAGTAATAGATTTGTTTTTTTGGTTATAGACCATCTGAAGCACGCTGTCCGATGTCTAAACTACCATTCAAGCAGACCCACCGTAGATGGGCTATTGGTGACAAATGGCGGTAGGTAGGTGTTACCTCAAGTGTGTGTGTGTGTTTGTGTGGGTCTGTGGTAGGTCTTTGTGAATGCAAAGACGGGTCCTTAAGAAGTACTTAGACCTGAGTAGAGCTCTTTAGCACTTGTCATTTCGCAAGAAGGCTCCATTTCACTGTGGCAGTAGGACGTTCAACTCTCTGTCTCTCTCTCTCTCTCTCTCACCCTCTCTCTCTCTCTCCCTCTCTCTCTCTCACCCTCCGTCAGCCAGAGAGGTTGTAATTCGAGACGTCTGGCACCTCGAATCGAACAGCACCTCCTCTTTTGCCCCTCCTTCTCTTCATTCATCCATCCCCATCTTCTCTTCCTCTCATCTATCTCCCTCCCTCCATCACAGATAGATGAGCTGTCTGTCTGTCTGTCTGACTGTCCACCCCCCCCCCCACACACACACACACACACACACACACACACACACACACACGCAGACAAGACAGCAGATCAACACAATAAAGCTCTCTCACTCCTGTGTGTGTGTGTGTCTCTGTATAAGTCTGTTGAAAAGAGGGAGATATTTCATTGGAAGGAAATGACCCCTGTTGAACTCTGGGTGTATCTTGATCTGACATGCCAGCGGCCACTCGTCCAATATAATGTCAGGTCTAGACTCTCGCACGACCTCATCACAGCAGATAATGTGACACACTGTGGCAACAGAGTCATTTGCTCTAATGCACATCACATTATGGAATGAAAGACATATGGAAATGCCTGCTCCCTGCCTGTTTATATACACACACACAAAGAGAGAGAGAGCGAGAGAGAGAGAGAGAGAGCTCTGCTATTGTAATGGTTTCAGTTTACACAGAGACAAGTGATTAGCCCAGAGAGCAGGTTGCTAGCAGGTTGCCAGGGCAAGATAACACAGAAATAAGCCCTGCATTAGAACTAGGAGCGTGTGCTACAGTATATTCACTAAGCTCTCCGTGTACTTCACGTGCGCGCACGGCGACCTCACGTGCACACCTGCAAACAATTGCTTTTTTTTTTTTTTTTTTTTTCACGTGTTCATCTCGCTTTGTGTGCATTTATCTCTGTGTGTGTGTGTGTGTGTGTGTGAGAGAGAGAGGAAGTTAGCAGGCACATTCAGGCGCGTATACTGTAAATGTGTCCTCCACCAGTCAGGGTGCATTAGTGTAACCCGATACCCGTCTCTAGTGAGCGCTAACCTTGAGACAGACAGAGACAGCCAGCTTGGTTTTCCTCCTTGTGACAGAGATGAAGCTGTTGATATTTTTGTACTGTTATCGCCCATAGCTAAGCTTTGGAGAGAGTGTTTGTAACAGGATGTTCAATAGTATGAAGAGGCATCCTTTTGTTGAGCTGTTAGCGTAGAGTTTGTTGTGTGTTTTCCACACAAACATTTAGTGCTAAATATTAGCAATAATTATCTGGCTTGGCGCACCTTCAGAAATGCTCGATGTGTACAAATATGGTCCAAAATACTTTAGTAATATACTAATATATAAGTCAGATGTTGTCCATAGGGGCTTTAAACTTTACGTCATTACGTTGTTATTATTAAACATATACTTTGCATGATAATAATTACCATATTAATAAACAACAGTTGGTCCAAAATATACTAAAACGATTAGTTGAATACCAAGAACATTACACTCCTCTGTTCATTTAACAAATAATGCAATTGTGCTGTGTCTTGAATCATTTTTTCCCATTAAGAATCTTGGGCCATTATCAGCCTAGGTTTAACAAGATCTTCACAAAAGAAATCCTCCATCTCACATGCATTTAATACTAATGGACTATTTTTCCCCTACCTTATTCTCTAACATTTAATGATACTATTCCCATATCCCATTAACAGACCTAATCATCATGGTGAAATTACACTGCCGAGAGATAATTATAGTTGATGATGCTCACAGATAATTCAAATCCCTCTCCCTCTCTATCTCTCTCTCTCCCCGTTTACCATTGTTCCCATTACTTTTTTCCATTCCTTTTTCTGTCTTTTTTCCCCTTTCTACCATGTTATTCTGCTAGTCATGTGTTCTTTTTTCTTCCTTTCTCACTTTTCATAGTTCCATCTGCATATTTTACATTTTAGCCTCTAAAATCCTGTCATCTCCGTGCTGTCTGTCTTTACACAGCGGGATATCTTCAAATAAGAGAGACATGGGCAGAACAAGGAAAAAGATGAAAAGAGTTGAAACGCTAATATAGAAAAAGACAAAAGGTATAAAAATAGTCGAGCGGGCGACAGGACAATAAATCATTTACAGACGCGCGCAGGGGTAAGGTCACTGCGGTTTAAATATTCATTACGGGTGTCAAGTCAAAGCTTTTAGATCTGGCGAGATATGGTTTCCCTCCTTGCCTCATTTTTTATGTTTATCTTCTCTGAATTATGCATCAAAAAACGAATGTTACAGACACAATCCCTGTCCCTTTGTTGTGTCTGCGAGCAGGCGTTCATGTATATCATCAACATAGCCAGGGGTTAGGGTTTTCTTCCCTCTACAGATGCACAGAGCGGATGACATGGCATATAATTTTACATGTCCATGATGTCACATACTAATGCAAATTGGTATTCTTAAAAAATATGGGTTTATTTAGTTCCTCTGATATGTTATTACTACAGTATACCAGAGTTGTAGTCAGCACATTAAGATCTCTGCTAGGAATTTTGCTCAAAATGGGTGTCATATGGTGTGACACTATATTCTACACTTTGAACAGGCAATCATTTGAACACTACAGTGGTGAAGAGGTCCGTGCTCATACAGGAAGTTACAGCAATAACATCTTAGGAGTAGCGTTGCATATTCAAGATTCAAGATGAGTTTTGTCTTTTAATTTCTTTATATACTAGCCCTATATCTGATATCCTCATTAGTGGTCTTGCAGGGACTGCTTTCCCTACAAGGAGGGAGGAAGTCCTCAGGGAAAGGAGGAGAAGTAAATAGATCATGCCAGTTCACACAAGACATAAACTTACTGTAGGGAAGGGCAACAGTCTATAGGCCACAACCTGCATAGAGTATTTTTAACAGGATAATATTGTAAAGATGGTCGAGTTAAAATTAATTGTTAAAAGCTCTGATGCAAGTGATTGCATAATCAGTATGTTATTATTATTATATGTTGTTATCTTTTTTTAATTTACAGGTATGAAGGCAAGAAAGACCGAAAATCCCAACATTCAGTGTACAGTCCCTTCCTCCATCTGGAGGGCAAACTGTCTTTCCTTTACCCTTGATGTTTTTGCTGTTTATTTGTCAACCTCCCATCAGAAACAGAATCAGAAAAGGCTTTATTGCCAAGTACGTTTTTTACACATACAAGGAATTTGTTTTGGTGTTGTTGGTGCTAACAACAGGTGCTAAGTGTTAAAAATCTAAAATCTTACAATATAAATATATATACACAGTATGTTTTAAGAGTAAAAATAATGGGTGATCACACACTGGCGATAGGGGCTTATAGCCATCCAATGTACAGTATGTTTATGTATTTACACTCCATTTGATATTGCTCAGTGGGGAGACCCAGGAGAAATGACATTTACTTCTAAGTTGTTTAGGAGTCTTTTGCTGGACAGTTGAATGGGAGTCTTGGCTTTTGATGGACACGTTGGCAGGTTTGTGGCTCATATTGGTGACCTTTCCACTGGCATTAACAGTTTCCCCACATCTAACTTTTAAATTGAAGGCCTCAAAGTGATATTTGTAGCCACAATGACACACATCAACTTAGACGGCTTAATTTTTTTAGCTGGTTTCTTTTTTATAACTCCATCCATCTTTTATTCTTGGCCCTTTCTCTCTCTCTCTCTCTTTCTCTTTCTGTTAACCTATCACAGGGCCTTTCTCCATCATGTCTTCCATCTAACTCTTCCTTATCACACACACACACACACACACACACACACACACACACACACACACACACACACACACACACACACACACACA
>JAODLI010001741.1:0-11020 GCA_027575585.1 Percopsis omiscomaycus
GGGGGGGGAGTAGCCCTTGTTCGGTTTTTAGTGGTTGTGACCATAGACTCATAAACACTCGTACTTTCCAATGGCTTTTCTCGGTGGCGCAGTGATGCACGCGAACCAAGGGGTATGGCCTGCGCCATCTTGGAAGTTCTGGCCCTGGTTGATCATGCGCAGTACAACCACTAGGCTGAAGAAAGGAGGATAACCGCCAATACACTGTATATTGATAAGACAGTCTTATAAAGACTTGTTTTACAGAAGAACCAAGGGCACAATACAAAATCACACGTGAGCCAAGTGTGGCAACCTGGGGGAAAAAATCATAGCAGGAAAACCGATTCCACATTTTTCAATTGCGAGTTGGTTCTGACGGGTGCAGTACCACCAGCCGCCACAACACATGACTCAACCTTTGAGTTAAAGCCTGCCCCCCCCCCCCCGCCGCCAGTTTGTTCTCTGTCTTTGCCTCTACTTAGGCAATGGAACAATGCTGTCTCACTTTCTTTTGGTGACACACAAACCAAAACAACTAGCTATTAGCTCACTTGTGATAGAATTATCGCAGACTAAGAAAACAATAGAGGTTATTTCTGAGCAGCGGTGACCCCTAAAGGTTAGCCGCAGTAGCCTACTAAAAATACATACAGGCTTTGCCTGTAGCTATTCTCTCTGTGTCCCCTGTCAACAGATTCCCAGATAACATGTTTGCAAGCTTGTTTTATAGGTTATTATGGTGAATAATATAGTGCAATGAAAAATACACCAAGACAGGATTAGATGGAGAAATAGAGAGAAGGAAATGGAAAGTATTCAGTCTCTCTCTCTCTCTCTCAACACAATAGCAGGTGGTAGTAGGGAGCTTTTGGCTTGTGTAAGATAACACTAAACACACACACACACACACACGCACGCGCACGAGACAATGGCCAGCACGATGCCAGCAAGTAATTAAAATTCTACCACCACGGTAATTACAGCTTCAAGCACTCCGTATCCTTGGCTACAAGATAAAAGACTTAGGCTTGATTGTGACAAGTAGTTTCTGTATTTCCCTGCCCATTTGTGGCTGGGTGACAAAACCCAACATAACATGTAATAATTACCATGTATTGGTGTAACAGACAGACACAGCTAGCCCATGGGGAGACATGGTGCATACACGACATACGCTGGAGCTTCGTGTGCGCTAATGTTCATATTTAAAAAGGAAACTGCTAACTTGAGTGGGTTATTCATGTACAACCGGCGGTCATGAGGGACCTGGGATCTGGGGTGGCATCAGAGAGAGCGTATCCAGTGCATCCACTGTTGCACTGGATACAGGGTGTGTACACCGGTGAAGTGCTAAAACGTCCCCAAATAATATTTTGTTACTGATCAACACTTAATGGAACAAAGGAAAGAACCTTGTTTTTCAGGAACTTCATGAAAAGTGTGAGAAATATACAGTATATAGGCCATAATAGCATAACAACATAAATATACTGTACATTAGTTAAATTGCTTGTTAAATTGATTACATTTTTGTTAAACCCTTGTTATAGCTTCCCTACCTGAATAAAGACACCCTGGACTTCGAAACCCCTTCAGGAGTGTTTAAAATATATTTCCCATTAAATTAATTTTCAAATGATGTACTGAGAATATATACTACCAGTAGAGACCAGCTTCAATGCATGGAAGCCACTGAAAGTTGACAAAACAACCTGGTATCCACTTCATCACATTTTCTTTCCAATAATGAACCAGCCTTAGATTGTAGCCTAATACAGACTACTGTATTACTCAGACTTGAAATGTGGGAATTAAAATAGAAAGGTTCTGGTACTGCACTCACTGCAAGGCTCTCAGGAGAAAAATTATACACCTTTGAATTGTGTTAGATTAGGGTGGCCGCACAATGAATTCTTTGACACCAGATTTGTACCAGATATAATGAACTTCACAACTTTTAACACATGGGTACACCCCTAAGGCTTGTTTGACATGCGGTTGCATATAAATTCGTCAGTAACCACATGACTGACATCAGCAGGGCAGAAAAAACCCTCTTTTCACTGCTACAGAGTGAGTGGGCATAGCTTCATTAGTCAAGGGTTAACGTCAGCCTCATCGTTTGATGAATGACTCCAGCTGTGGTGGAGATCAGATCGTCAAGAGTTCCAACTGAAAAACGTGACTGCTGGCTCCAGTACAGAGCTCACATAGCCGTGAATGCACCAGTACAGAGCTGCATCACAGTGCTCTATAGGAGACACATAGGTTCACACCTGGTATTAAGATGCGTCTTGGATGAACAGGCGTGAACGCACCCAAGACGCATTGAGACCACAGGCCACATTCGGGGGTGGTCTGGGCCGCTTACGGCCAAGTTCTTTTAGCAGTGTGTACGCGAATGTGTCCTGGGCCACATTGAAGGACCGCCAACTCAACTGACGTCCTCTGCATAAGCAGAAGTACGTACTCATTTGCGCACCAACAGACAACAGACATAGTGCGACAACAGACAACAACAATCGCAACAACAAAATGTCTGAACATTTCTAAATGCCCAAAGAGATATATTACGAGTGCGTCAAACATCTTTGGTGATTTGGTTTGCCAAAGGAATAGACCCGGTCTGTATTGTTTTGATTTCTTCTTCTTGTCATTTCTGGCAGACTAGGCACGGGAAGTTGATTGCTGCCACCCAATTTTTACACATTGGGTCTTTGCAAACGGAAATGATGTACGCGTTTATTTGCATATAGAGTGGACGGGGAGATCCGCTCACAAATGGTCAAGTGGAGATGCATTCTAATGCCAGGTGTGAAGTGATGTACTTAGAGCTGTCCACTTGTGGTCGGATTAACCAACACGCATGTTAACGCCAGGTGTGAACAGGGCCATGGACACTAACGTGAACCTCTGACACAAAACATATGTCATATTTGTCTCTGGAACAGCACAGACACTGAGCAAACAACACAGACGGAGCACTCACTTGCAAAAACAAATCTTAGTGTGTCGGATAGACAGTGACAAATCTTTGGAGGATACAGAATGAGTACCACATGGTCCAAACAAAGTAAAGTCACTGTGAGTGTGTGTGTGTGTGTGTGTGTGTGTGCGTGCGCATGCGCGCATTCGACAAGGTGCCCGCAGTTATGATACACAGTATGCAGTACAGTGTGAAACACACACACATGACCAAAATACACGCTTCAATACACACACGCACACACACACACGCTGATACGCTGCTATTTCAGCAAAAACATTTGCACGGGCCAGTGACATAACTCGCTGACTCAGCCGATAGGCCGCGTGTGTTTTAATGTCCTGCAGTGGTTTGATAGATTCCCCTCCATGGAAGATGCCACGGCAGCATTCTGCACACACAGCTACTTTAGTGATGCAAAACCCCTCTTACATTCTGCCTGTCAGCTCTAAAACGCATTACCATGGAATCGTTAAGTATCACGTTCACACGCACGCACACACGCACACACGCACACACACACACACACACACACACACACACACACACACACACACACACATCATAGGAGATCATCAGTCTTTTAATGCTAGAGTATCACAGCATCTTAATTCAATATTTAACCATTGTAGACACGCAAGAGGTCTGAGTCTGAGTTTACATTTTTGAGAAAAATGCCATTGATATCGTTTTAAAAAAAGGGTAATTTGACACCAAGCTGTTAAGATTAGTCTCTGTATTGAGGAGACCGTTTTGGACAGCAGGTGGCGCAAGACTGTAACAATCTATTACACACTGTCACAACTCTTCACCTTTTCTACCCATCATGCATCTCTGCAGTATCTTAGGTCCGTGATTACATAAGATCACACGCTATAATTCACTCCACTACGCCTAATCTGTAATTCTGGTTTGATGGCACAGTGGGTGGTCTAGTGCTGGGGTGATTATATTCCTCGAGGTTCGGGAAGAGAAAAGGTCACAGTAATAAGGGTTGGGAAGACAGGAGAGACAGCAAGAAAAAGGGGATAGCAGAGAGAGAGAGAACATAAATCAGGGAGGGTATTAGGGAGGGCATTGCTGCGTCTCAACTGAAAAAGTACAGGGCTTTCTGGGGTGGAAATAAAAAGGGCATATAACCCTTGATTTATAACCCTGGTCATTGTAAAATGACTGGTCAACCAAACACAGCACGTTATCGTTGTTGAAGAAGATATCCATACATTACTTGTACATTACTTGCCATACCCTGAAGTGTAATATCTCAGCTGCTACTAGTAAAAGTCATTGTTTTATAGGTTACAGCAAATATATACATTTTATACATTATACACATTTAAGAATTTATTTATATACTTTGCATTTGAAATTAAAAAAACTATTTATATTTTAAATGGCTGTCTGTTATGTGTGAATGAACTACAAAACAACAAATAAAAGAAACTTGAATACATAATAAATCAACTCTCTGCTGAAGCCATGCCTCGCATGGGGTAGTGTACAAATCCACATACATGGAAACAAATAAACCTGAATCTGTGTGTTTAAAGGCCAGTGGCATAAGACATTCATGGTGTCATTG
Organism: Percopsis omiscomaycus; assembly: GCA_027575585.1. NCBI lineage: Eukaryota > Metazoa > Chordata > Actinopteri > Percopsiformes > Percopsidae > Percopsis > Percopsis omiscomaycus. The sequence continues at coordinate 4,551 of JAODLI010001741.1, forward strand.
TCACTGTGACAGATTGGGTTTGAATCAGGAATCAAGTGCAGGTTAAACCTACATTTCCTGGAGAGTGTTTATTATGTGTGACTGGGTAACATGAAAAAGCTGAGCAGGCCTCAATCCAGAGACATGTTACGGACAGACATTCCTGTACATACAATTAGGTAATTTAGCAGATGCTTTTATCCAAAGTGACTTACAATTACTGCAGCAGATAGGGGTTAGGCATCTTGCTCAAGGATGCTTACGGGTAGGCCAACTCTGGGGCTTGAACCCACAACCTTCTGGCTGGGAGTCCAACACCTAGACCACCAGACTATCCTGCCCCTTTCCACAGGCATCATCCATTCAGCTGATAAACAACTCTCCTTCCAATTGACCTACATTTTTGTCAGTGCAGTCTACTGTGTTGGGATGTAAATTAATACAAGAGAGAAACACTTTATATAAAATATACAAACTGTCCCTGTCAGTCTCGCTCTCTCTTTCTGCATTTGTCTTTCTCAGACTCCTTCCATTTTAGTGCTTGACGCTGTTTGATTCCTACAAAATCAAAGCTGAATACACATAGACCAGAAGCATGAGTTGAACCGACATGCCATGGCACAGTTAGCGTTGCAAAATGTTCTTTGAGTATGCGCATGAGATTCTGCTGAACACAACAGCTTTCATATCTTATAATAAGATCAGTAAAGACGAGATCAAATTGAAAAGTGGAACCAGCCCCTAATGCCGTGTAGTCAACCAGGAATGCAAGGCATTAGTGATGGCAGATGATGGCTTGTTTATGATGCATGGTGGTGATGTTTCGGTGAAGATGTTTTTTTCCCCCCTCATTCCTTAGCAACTGTACCAACTGGGCTAACTAGTTAGAACTTGGTGACAGACAAATGGTCAGCTGGCCTCAAGCCAGAGACAGGTCAAGATACACACTCACAGAAGCATACTTCTAAAGAGACAAAATCGTTGAACACAACAGAATGTACGTATTTACTTCTTTCATATCTTATGAGATTGGTAAAGTCAAGATACAATCTGTTGTGAAACCAGCCACTGCTGGTTGCCATGCAGTCAACCAGGAAATTATAGCTTGTTTATGATGCATGTGCCATGGAGTTTTTTTGGTGTTATCTTTCCTCATTCTTAAGTAGAGCCCGGTGAACGCAACCTTTCACACAACCTTTTAATTGTACCAACTGGGCTAGCAAAAGTTGATTAGATTACATTTTTGTAGATTTAAATCTATTATTTTAAATCTATATATTAAAGAAGTGTGCAACATCATCACAGTAAACATTCTGCGTAATGATGTGGTAACACCCTGACTACACCCCCAAATCTCTTCAGGCTGCTCCTTATAGCAGGATTTAACTATTGACTAACTTTTGTTTCTAAAAAACACAAAACACACAAAGTTGATTGTCATCGCTATGGTGTATGTAAACTCAAATTCAAGTAATTTGGCAGAATTTAGTTGCTGTAGAATTTTATATATATTTACAGATGAATACAACTGCGAGTGGCGGGTCCTGGTACAATTGCGAACAAGGGGTTAATTCATAGCGAACATCCACAGAAGGTGAAGAAATATATATATTAGCTTCCAAGGAATGTTTAAAATAATCATTTTAGTGGCAAAAAAACATTTGGCTGAAGGCACCAGCGTTGGCCACCATATAAGCCAGGGAAAAGTCTCTTACCCCTGCCCCTGGGTCAGAGCAGAAATAATTATCAGTTAGCTTAGCATAGCTGCAGCTAATTACCTCTAGCTTGTCACCATCACATAGCTTACATATGCATCACATCACATATGCCTTATGAGGCTTCATTAGCCTCTGGCCAACAAAGCATACGTATGGCCTGTAGCCATGACCCTGGATGTGTTTTCAGGGTCCGCATCCTTTGAAATACAGCAGTAGGCTACTTATGTAACAAGTGCAGTCTCATTCCAGAAATGAAATGAATCAGACAAATGCACCCTTCTTTAGAGAAAATTTTAAGGAGGCATCGGATGTATTCTTCATAGCCTTTTCTCCCACAATATTTTGCATACGGTTTATAACTTCTCTACACAAAATGGCTGCAGTAGCATATTAAATAGCATATAAAAGACTGATTGAATGGACTGTATTGACTATAATTTATAGGTAATGTAAACTATCTGAGAAAATGTTGGGTAAGAAATTGGCCGTTTAAATGTTCAATCTTCACTTCACTTTATCTAAATATGGGTCCTGGTTACATTCTGTTCGACCATATTTAGCACTTAATTTTAAGTATACACAAATGTGATAACAAGTAAAATAGCAATATTACGTGTCTGGCTCTTGATTTGATTGACAATTCTATGGCCATATATGATTGAGTTTAATGAACCTGGGTTAGGTGATGAGCTGTGAACCAGATCGTTTCCTGCATATGTAGTTACAAAAACGCTGGTAAAGATGATAATGTTTTATTAAAGATAAAACATGTGTTATAATAACCAGTTTTTATTCTCTCATCTCTTACCAACCAGTGTCAGGTTTGTTTGGTTTCTTCCTGATACTTTCACACAGCAGTTTAATAACTCACCAAGTTAAGGCATTTATTTTACAGTGAAAGTTGTAGGTTTTCAATAAAGTGAGTGGAAAGATATTCATTTAGATGTAGATGGCAATTATAAAAAAAAATACAAACCCAGCATACAGTAACCTCTTAGTATTTCCTTTAACAGAATTACACCTGAGCACAAGCTCGTTATATTTCTGATTGTTCTGTTTGCACCATTCTTCCAACTGAAGAGTTATCTTCCACAGGGCTCAACTCCCGTCCTGTTGAAACAAGGATTAAAGGAATGATAAATGTTCACACTGGTGATTCAAAAGAAGGTTTCTTTGAAAGGTCTATACTGTATGTTTTATTATATTGTAAAGTCTTCACCTTGACACAGAATAATGGGTGAAGCACTCTTTCTCCTGTAGAAGATCAACCCAGCAGCCACAAACACAAAGCCAAGTAGCAGGCCCACCCCACCAACCACTATTCTACTTTTCTCTGACTGAGAAAGAGAGGGATCTAAACGTAAAAGGAAGAGTAAAAGACATGTTGAGAATCATCAAACATACTCTGACCATACAGTAAATCCACCATAACACGCTCGTACCCCATGCTTTAACCACTGGTTCCATGAGGGCAGGGTGCTCCACCATACAGCTGATTTCCTCTCCAGGGATGGGGGTGTACTCCAGAAATGAGTGAAACTGATAGAACCAATCCCCGTCAGACATCACATGAGAGGAAATCACATCTGAGGTGACTTCCATTCCTCAACCATGCAACTCTGATGTGTTTGGGATAAAAGTTGTACGAGCTACACACGAGCATTGCGGGGTGTCTACCACTAGGTAACTCCACAGGTTCCAAGTTGATGTCTGGTTTAGATAGTAGGTCAACTAAGAGAACAAGTTTTACTTGATTATAATATATAAAAAGGTATTCATCTTATCTGACTTCTAGCTTTCATATGACGGTATAGGCAAAACGCATGCATTCACACACACACAATGTTAAGATGAGAAGATTTTCACATTTACCTATGAATTTTTTCATTCCAGATATTCGACACACACAAAACAATAAGAATTAAATGAAAATGACACAATACCAATATAAAAGTAATAGAGCATGATATAAACATGCTTATATACTTTGTTTGTGAAACTAGCCGCAATGCAGAATAACTTTGAGAATTCTATTAAGTATATGTATAAAGGTGGTAAAACTCACCCAGACTGAGAAGAGATAAAACAATCCAGATACCTATGTACATATCAAGGAAAAATGTAAACCTTAATATATTAATATATTGTTATAGTAACGAGCATACAGTACAGGAAAAAAAACATTGTTAAGGACATTAAACACAGCATTCACACAGGAACACTGAAATGTCAGAAACACCTGTCCAATGACATTATATCTTAACAAATGGCAACACCCTTTATCTGGGAAAACCCCACCTTCATGGTGTACACCACCATGTAAAAGTTTGGACACACCTACTCAAGGTTTTTGTCTTTATTTTTGACTATTTTCTACATTGTACAATAATTGTGAATCAAAACTATAAAATACCACATATGGTCAAATAGCTCTTACACAGGCTGGAGGTGTGTTTTTTGTGGATCATTGTCCCATTGGAAAACAAATGAAACCATCTGGTTTCATTTGTTTCAGAATGTTGATGATGCCATGCTGCTTAAGTATGTCTATATTCTAAATAACAGTGTAGCAAAGCACCCCCACACCATCACATCTTCTCCTCCATGCTACATGGTGGGAACCCACACATGCAGTTAAATTGGCAATCTCCGGCAGGGTTTATTTATGTACACAGGCCATAGACAGTTCCCACCGACAAGGTGCTCTCCACCAATGTTCAGAGGCCCTTCTTCCTGCTGTGTGTGTCCCTCCGGCCAGCTCCTATGCTCTTTTTACTGGGGAAACAGGTAATCACAGTTCTTACCTGTTCCCCACTCCCGAGTCCCTTGAACAACACCTCCCGACACTCACCCCGATACAAACAGAGCTAAACCACGTCCAAATCCCAACAGTCCGTTACATGAACTCTGTGGTCGCATTTATTTAATAAACTTATCCTCTGCAGCACAAGTAACTCTGGATCTTCCTGTTTCTGTGGCGGTCCGAATAAGAGACAGTTTCATCATAACACTTTTTTCCAGATTGAATTACCTTCATGTCATGTCATAATCGTTTAACTCTGCTTAGTTGAGCTGTTCCTGCAATAATATAGACCAAATAGGGCTTACTGTACCAACCCAACAACTGCTCAAACACATTAAGTGGGAAAGAAATTCCACAAATTAACTTTTTACAAGGCAGATAGTAATTGAAAAGTATTCCAGGTTACTACCTCATGAAGCCAGGGAAGCTGTCAAGGCAATGGGTTGCTACTATGAAGATTGTTACTATGAAGATGTTATGTTGTTTCATAGTTTTGATGTTTCTGTAAAACCCCAAACAACCAAAAAGTACCCAAAACAACCATAAACATCCCAAAAGTACCCAAAACAATACAGTACAGATACCCAAAACAACACAAAAGTACCCAAAGCTACCAAAAACATGACATTACAGATACCCAAAGCAAACCAAATTGCCCCAAACATGCCAGTACAGATACCAAAAACCACCCAAAAGTACACAAAAGTACCCAAAACAACCCGAAAGTGCCAAAAACGTGCCAGTATGGATACCCAAAACAACACAAAAATACCCAAAACAAGTGTGTCCACACCTTTGACTGGTAGTGCAGATTCTTTACTTCAGTCAGTTACATGTACTTCAGTGTACTGAAATATCAATCTTTTTTAAATCACATTCACAGCAATCAAAAAAATAAATTAAATAAAAAATTACTTTTTTGTTAAGTTAAAGTACTGTAGGAGCTTTGAACACAGTCATGCAGGTTGACAAAGATAAATAACTAAACTAAATACCCTTTGTAGAAAAAATAACACTAGAAGAGAATCAAGGTTCAGTATTAAAGTATCATGGTCTCATCTTACAAAGGCTTTGTACGTTGACTGGAGGGAAAGCACAAATTCTACTCAGGTAATATGCACAGGCTGTTGCACGCTACACGTGGAGCGGACCCGCTTTCAGTCCGCTCCCAAGTTAATCAATAAGTGTTTGCTTGCTCACACAAGGCAGTCGCTGCGTTTTGTCACCAGTCCTGTTGCGGTTCGGTGGGCTATTGATCTCATAGCTCCTTTTTGCAGATGATGTGGTCCTGATGGTATCGTCGGTCAGTGACCTTCAGCACTCACTGGATCGGTTCGCAGCCGAGTGTGAAGCGGCTGGCATGAGGATTAGCACCTTTAAATTTAAGGCCATGGTTCTCAGCAGGAAACCGATGGAGTGCCTACTCTGGGAAGGGAATTAGTCCCTACCCCTAGTGAAGGAGGGAAGAATTTGGCCGGAGAATCGGAACGGTGGGGGCGGTATTGTGATCTACTGGTCAATTTATGTTCCTATCCTCACCTATGGTCATGACGGATGGGTCATGACCGAATGAACTAGATCGTGGGTACAAGTGGCCTAAATGGGTTTTCTCAGTAGGGTGGCTGGCGTCTCCCTTAGAGATAAGGTGAGAAGCTCAGCCATATGTGAGAAACTCGGAGTATAGCCACTGCTTCTTTGCATCGAAAGGAGCCTGTTAAGGTGGTTCGGGCATCTGGTTAGGATACCCCCTGGGCGCCTCCCTAGGGAGGTGTTCCAGGCACGTCCAGCTGGGAGGAGGCCCAGGGGAAGACCAAGGACTAGGTGGAGAGATTAGATCTCCACACTGGCCTGCACTGTAACAAATTACTGTTAAAAAACGGGAGATTTTGGACGGTAACTTATCGTTTTTTGTAAATGCAGTTAAATACTGTAGATGTTGCTGACTTTGAGGAAAAAAACATTAACAGTAA
>JAODLI010001742.1:0-11017 GCA_027575585.1 Percopsis omiscomaycus
CACGAATCATATGAGTCGGGTGTGTCTTATCCTCCGCCGAACCCCTAAGACTGACTCACCGAACCCCTGGGGTTCGACCGAACCCAGGTTAAGAACCACTGTTCTAGAGATTGTCATCTACTTGCATAACTGGTGGTTAACCGGTTCAACTGTTGACAAATGCACTAACTGTAAGTTGCTTTGGATAAAAGCGTCTGCTAAATGCTGTAAATGTACCAGGGCAGCATCACACATCGTGCTCACCTTGAGTTGCACAGCAAGATTATCGGCTACTTTCTTCAGCAGGCTGACGGTGGGCTTGTCCTTGCACAGCAGCACCAGCTCCAGGTCCAGGTCCCCCTTCAGCAGCAGGCCCTTGGCCACCAGCCCTACTCTCATCACCCCACGCAGGGAGCGCGTGACCTGCTCCTTGGGTTCACTGTCCAACGCCCAGGAAGTATGAGGAAGAGAACAGACACCGGTATGAGCAGTGGTCCAGGAGCTCTTTCAGGGGGTTCAAGGAGATCCCCACTATATTGACATCATTAGAAGCCTGAAGATGGAAACACTGCATAGAATAGCCAGACTGAGCAAAGATTTGACTTGCTACTGTTAACTGGTCTACCGCAATATACTCACAAAATATAATGTATATTTAAACAGTTTTTATAAGCCGCTTTATAGCAGTGAAAATTACATCAGCAGTAAAGCAACTGCCTCTACAGCAGTATAGCTCCCCCATTGCCTCATGCAGTCTTTGGTTTCAAAGTACTAAAGAAGGTACACGTAACATTTTCACTTCAATCCAGTCTAAATTTAAAGTAATCTTCTATCCAATGAATTTCCCCCATTTACCAACAGGACTTTCACCGACTGACCATGAATCGGCTCTCCCCACCACCGCTCACACAACCACATACCAGACCCATCTCAGGAAAAGAGTGTGTTCATGGGCCCTAATGTTACAAAAAAGGACCTCAAGTGCTAGATTGTAGTTTTTAGGCCTTGCTATGATGGAGTAAGCTAAGGTCATTTTATACAGCACACACGAGCAGGGTTTTTCCTGCATAGAGAATTACAAAGCGGCCGCCTCCGTCAAATTTCTTGCCACCTCCAGTAGGTCTCTTAATGGAAAACCTTATTTTCTAAACAGGCGTTGCACTCAGTGGAGGTCGCACACTCACACCATCGCTTTGATCAGCAGGCAGTTGGGCGTGGAAAGATTCAATGCATTTCCTATGCAAAACAGCAGAGTAGGAGAGGGTATAGCGAACTCCGCTCACAGCAGCAATACGAAAGTTCCCAAAAGTTGACAAGTTTACGTTTTCAGCTTCGCTTGGAGCGGTAGCCAATGACAGAGCAGAAACTTGGTCACATGCTCACAACCTGCCGTGTTGAACACAATAAGCTAATCAAACGAATCTGAATTAAATGGAGTAAGCGATCGTTTATAGCAGAAATATTCACAACCTCTTCGTTTTGGACAACTACAATTAATGTGGCTACAAACAAAATGCGTCAAATTCCGTCAGGTTCCCTGTTGAGTTTGTCCAAGTAGCAATGGTCAGCCTAAAAAGCTTGTTGCTAGGCTAGACTATGAAAGTATAATAGAATTAACAGTTGCTTTTCAGCAGACAGCCGACGACACAGCGGTATTACAAACATTATAAAGTGAGATTTCTCCCGTTTCTTTTATATTATACTAATTTATGATGCTAGAAAGTGTGTTGTACACCATCTGCACCAAATCTGATTTCCTGGCAATCAAATTGTTTACTAGAGGACAAAGTTCATAGATCAAGCCTCTTAATTTTGCTCTCAAAGTACACCAGATTGATGCGTTTAACTTTAAAATGCACAACATTTTCTTCTGGTGAAGCATGCCCCCGGACAGCCCCCTAGAGGGTCCGAGGTCCACCCACCTCCACCTCATTTTGAGCCAGGAAAAACCTGCTCTAATTTCCTCACCTCTCTTTATCAGACTCTGGGGTGTCAAAGTCAGACCTGGAAACTTTCTCCTGCTCATCCAGCCAATCAGAGACAGACTTGAGCGCACGCTCTGTGTGGGACACCATGTTCTGTACGCTTTCCAGCTCTTCCTGAGTGGGGTAGATGGCCGAGTGCTTGGCCATCACATGCCGGTCGTCATTCATGAAGATGCGCATGGAGCGATGGCGCATTGGAGGCGGCTAGGGGTGAGGAGGAGTCAGAAAAGGAATGTAGGATAATTACTATGGAGAATTGCATTACTGGGGCAGCAGCAGCAACATGCTTAGAATGGTGGAGGGGGCTTTTGGTAGACACCAAATCATGCTCTAAATCAGGACATATTCCTTGGTAGAATTACAACTAAACACTCATTCTGTGGTGCCAAGAGCATGTGAAGCATATATACACAGCTAAAACTAACACGAATGTGTTCCTAAATGTATTTTATTGCACTTCAAAAGCATTAGAAAAAGATGATTTCCGCAGACACAGGAGCCGTAACCTGCTTAGCCTTCAAGTACTACCTGCAGGAAATAAGACTTATGATGATTATCTTATCAGTGATCAAATTGTAATCTAGTTGGAAAAAAAAATTTGTGGCGTAATCTCGCCACTTTTGATCATAGAGCATAAAAAGGGGAAGGGCTTAGTGACAAACCTACAAAACTATTAATTTATTTAAACACTGACCATAAAAGCTCCTGGTCTAGGCTGAGCTGCCTGCACCAAAGCATTCACCACCGAGAGCGTGTGTGTGTGGTGTGAGGCTAGGCACAAACGGTATAGATAAAGTCGAGGGTATATCTGCTGGCAGATGCCACCTCTTGTAGATTGTCAACACACAACACTGTTGTGAGTGACATGCAATAAAATTTCTAGGTTCCTGTGCCAGAACAGACAGAACTGTCAACTTTATACCAAAAATGTTACCATGATTGCTTTGTGTAGCGTGTCCAGTAAATGGCCGTGATTGAAGACCTTCAATGTAGGGGAGGAAATCTGTATCTGTAAAAAATATCAATACAATGTTCACTCAACGGCAGAGGACAATACATGCCATAGTAGATACAATTATAGGGCAATAGAAATAAGCTGGATGATAGGTTTAAAACCTGACAAACCTGATAAAACAAAGTCAGATAAGTTACCACCTTTAACTGAGCCGTATGCTTGCATAAAAACGGGGACATTGCTGCTGAAACGTTATCGATCGGGACTTATGTTTGGTGGTCTGTAATTACCTTTCCGAATGGATGCTTTTGTGAATGTGAAGTAACATTGTTTACACCCCCATATATTTACTCACACGGCCATATGCTCAAGATAACGGGATGCCAGTAAACCCGTGATTTGACGAGCATACCCAATGCCTTGCTAGCAAAGATCCCATCTTGAAGGCTAGAACGTTAAACCTTTGTCAACCCATACAATATACCTCCTTATCGCCAATACTCGTTAGCTATATAGAAGTGTCTGTTCCTGACCAGTGATACTAACCTCAGCACATAGGAAGAGTTTACACCGACGCCATTTTAATTCTAAATTTGAGTTTGACTGCACACCGTTTAACCCTTAAACATCATCCATCGTTAAACTAACGTTAGCTAGCTCGTAGTTAATATCCGCCCACTCACCAATGTGACTAAAGGCCTATGTTTGGCCGATACACAGGCGACCTCAATTACTGAGGTGTAGCTAAACAAATGCTAGTACTTGGGAGTGCATTTTGCCGGGTGATCAAACAGTGATCAAAATGGTCGAGAAAACGCACAGAACACCTTATTAAACCCCAACTTAGCGCTAGCGATTAGCAAGCTAGCCGTTCAAAAAACAATGGCAAGCCGACACCTTTCTTGTTCAGAGAAACACAGCTCTCGAAGACGAAACTATGTCTGAATCTTTCTTATAGTCTTACGGCCGTAAGTACAACGTGCTATTAATAATCTATAGTTTAAGAAATGGTCTGACTCACCAGTGTCGCGTTTTCCTAATGGACGCTGCACGCTGGCGACTCCCTGTCTCGTCTGCAGGTCGAGGAAACTCCCACGATACACAAAACCTACATTTTCATTGGACGGCGTGTGGACGTGACCGCAAATGTAGCCAATTGAGAGTGAGAGAGAAACTATCCAGGACAAGCTGGAGGTGATGATGATGTTAACGATAAATGTATCCCCACAAATAACTTGGGCAGTTTCTTTTACCGCTAACTGTTGTGCTTTTGGCAAAATATCACTAACCTAGCCGTGCTGATACAACAGGTGACAGAAACCAAATTCAAATCACCAATCACCCAAAAACTGTTATTGCTATTATTATTGCTACTGTACTTATTGCTGCAAACTTAACATGCTATCCATGTCTACTAGCAGTGTAAATGTTTTGAATGGTTTACATTCCTCTTGCTAGATTTGATCAGTCTGTGTTATTTAAATGAATGAATATTGTATTGGTATGACATCACATTGCTATGGGAAGTGCCCTGCATAATCCAGCTAAGAGAAAGGAGGATAGTTTGAGCCGGGAGGCTGAAACCTCCTTGAAGCTTGGGGTTGATCTGACATCTGGTTAGACCACACACCAAAAGGTGACAGTAGTGTGGTCAGCAGTTTCCAAACTAACAAACTTTTTCAAAATACTTGATAAATCTACAACCATCTCTCTACAAAGGTTAAAAAAGAGCTGCAATCATACAAAAAATACACCAGGTGTCAGTATGTCTACACTGTTGCTTATTGCCAGTTCCTGGCATGACACTGTGCTGTATATTATATTAGGGATGGTTTCAAAGTTTAACTTTGACCTTGGGTTGATAATGCTCTTGTCAGTAAAATGAGACACCATAAAATATAGCTGAACAAAACTAACATTTATTGTGTAATTACAAGTCAGGTCATTTGGCAATATTACATTCAATAGCTTTTGTAACATTTAGCGTTATTTCACTAAAGAGGGACAATAAATAATATACACATACAGACTCAAACAGACCAGCTATTCATAGGCTAGGGTGTGTTTTTCACATCTTCATGCTGAGGTAAAATCACAGCCTCTACTTTTCTGCTTTTCTATATCAGTAATTACATGTCACCAAGTCATATTAATGGAACATTACAGACTTCACACTGACAAACATCTAACAAACACTGGGATTAACACTTGCACATTTCCAACTTACAATGTTAATGTTAACATAATTTTACACATACATCGTGTGCATTAATCAGTGCTTTCTGAAACAAATTATAGGCTGCTCAATTTACATTTGAAGCAATTTTGAAATGTAGTTAAACCCTGGCCTCTATAGCTGCCTTATCACAATATATATCCATACACAGGTGATCGAGAAACAGGGATGCTTCCACTTTCTGTTATTAACATACTTCTAATCTGGCTAGGAAGCTGGTCGAAGTCTCTGCTGTTAGTATGTATTCTAAACTGACCTGTGTCTAATGTTTTAGTGATCGTTTTAAGTACATCACATACCATGAGCCAAGGACATCTCCAAAGCATGCGTATAAGCTTATATTGAGGTAAGGAATCTAAGAAGTTGAGGATTTAACAAAAGTTCACTATGGCTTCAAAGCCATGAGTAGGGGCAAGCACAAAACAGAGCGTTATGAGTCTCCATTGCGTACTCTGTTCCCTAGATATGGACAGCGCTTTTCTCTGAGCTCTGGAAAGAGCTGATGTCCCAATGGAAAGAACGAAATGTGCTCCTCTTGAAGCTGGCTCGCCGCTTGGTGATGCGGTAGATCTTCCTAAGGATAGCGCGGCGCAGCAGTATGTAGACCCAGGGGTCTAGGATCTGGTTCCACGCTGCTAGCCTCACGCCTGCCATCATTAGGTTCCTGTAAGCTTCCTCATCGCTGCCTATGGAGCCACTGTAGGACCGAGTCACTGACATCAGGCCAAAGAGCTGAAGAAGAAATCGGGAAGAAATGTGGTTTAGTCAAGCTTAGATAGTATTAGTCATTGGTGTTTTACAATGGGTTGATAAAGCACCCTTTAAGAATTTCAGTTAAAAAAAACGTACGTACCAGTTTGTGACAGTCGAAACACATTAGCAAACTACTTAGGACTCATAATAATTGATTTTCCCATGTCCTTAAGGGGAAATGAATTTGTAATACATTCAATCTATGCCTAGGGCTGCATAAGCAGGCTGATGACAATCTTGAACGCTATATAACGTCAAGCTTTTACACAGTATCATGATATATTGTATGTTCAAACTATTTAACGTCACGGGTTCATGACACTAATGAACGATATAAATCCCTTTCATTCCTCACAGTTTACTGTAAAAGGCCAAATGGCACCGCCTTCATTTTTTCTCAAGTTCATTAATCAAACTATAAATAATTCCATTTATCTGACAGAAGAAACAAGGTGTGGCAGCGGCCGTCGGGAGGTTAGGGAAGCAGGCCTGTGACAAAAATGCTGCTTGTTTATTTGTGTTTGGGATTAGAAACACTCTCATCACTCTCACCCCTTTGTCAGCCATTACCATTGAGGTGCCCTCAGGCGGGGCAAAACCTCGACAAATAGCTAGTTTCAGCTTAGTGGAAACAGCAGGCTAATACTCGTCACATCACAGAACTGAACTTATAGAACTGTGTGAGTGTGACGCAGGGTGTGGTTGGTAGACAGCGTACCTGCTAGAGTCGTTTTGATGTTAGCTGAAGTTTGACAATCTTGTGTCTAAGACATTTTTTATGGTTTAAAATCAATATTTTGAGGTCATTCATTTTTGTCGCCACAATTTGATGTACATTTTATAGCATATTATATAGCATATATATTTAACTATATATTAGTAATAATGAATTAGTAATAATGTAAAAATGAATGATCAATACACTATATATTAATATATAACCTTACATGGAAAATAGATAAGCAGTTAAATGTTGTCTAGTATAATGCTCAGATTAAAAGGGGCATCTGAAAATGATAGTCCCAGAGCTCAAGGTACAAACACATTGCTTGTAATCAAGAGACTGGATATAACTACAGTGTGTTCTTGCTCTATTAGAAGTCTGTTACGAAACTCAAACATTCCCTAAACCTACCAGTAGGGGGCTCCAGCAGATGCAGGAGGTCACCATGATACCAAGCAACTGGACCACCATTTCTATGTCATGGGACTTAGCCGTGCAGCGCTGCGAGTCGCTCCTCTTTCTCAGCCGGGCTCTCACCAACGTGACGCCACTGATGGTGTTACACACCAGGGCCATGGCCAGAGAGGTCAGGCCCAGGCCGGAGAACAGCAACACAAAGGCCAGGTCCGTCCCCTGGGTGTCCCCCAGCACCCTAATAAAGCACCACGTCCAGGGGTACTGATAGTCATACGCCCCCAGGTTAAAGAAGGGCAGCAGAGCCACACATAAAGCCACCAGCCAGATGAGGGCTAGCGCCATCTTGCTCCGTGCCGTGGTCACCAGCTGAGCGTGAAGCAGCGGCCTTGTGACTCCCAGACAGCGCTCAGCCGCCATGGCGCTGCCCAGGAAGAGAGGGCATAGGCCAAAGAACACCATGCTGCCCCCCAGAACCAGGCAAGGGGCGTCGGGATCATCTGGAGAGGAGCAGGTGGCATCAGGACCGGCTGTACTCCCGTTGACCGCCGAGTAGAAGTGCAGAACGAGGGCTCCGGGGATAACATGCCCTGCTAAGTCAGTAGCCACCAGGCAGCTGGCAAAGAGGAGGAACGTGGCCTTAGAGCGCCGGCGGAAGCGGTTGTAAGCCTTGGCCAGAATGATGAGCGCAACAACATTGGACAAAATGCCCAGAGTCATGGAGAGACCGGCTACCATGGGGTTGCTTGCAGGACAGACAGTACCATTCTTCCCTTGTGCCACAGCCTCTACGACCACCACCTGCCCATTGGTGTGGTTGGTTAGGGATGTGAGGGCGACAATAGCCGACGAGTTGTAGTGTTGCATTGCCAACATCTCCACAGAGATCTGGATCTCAAGTGGTTCCACTGTATGAGAGAAAAGATCGATTAGTGTACACACCGGTAGAAGTCATATAAATCAAATGCTATCAGCCATTGTCATAAAGTTGCAGCAAATTCGTGCCATTATCCCCTTATTCCAGTGTCTATAAAAGGCAAAGTTACAGCACGTTTTTAGCACATTTGCACTCCGCCAGCCTTGAGCTCTTTATGTAAACTTGCAAGGACATTGGGATTTAGAACAAGTTCTGACAGTCAGGATACTGTTGACACTGAAAACATTCTTTCAAAAGTGGAAAGGGCAGAAAGTATGCAATAGCTACATTGTAATAGGGCTTTAGTGCAATAGGCTACGCCTATTTGTAATACCAATGAATCTATAATAAGCCTATTACTATATCTGACCTGTTATTTCATTTAGGTCTACCTAATTTATAACAGTTGAAACTTAAGTAGGCCTATCAATGGTAAATTAGCCTAAAGCAAATGGCAAACAATTTATATTGGCCTAATAATAAATTCAATTTAACTCTATTTTAAAGAATGTTAATTTTCGATTAAGTGAAGTGAAGTGAAGTCAATTTATTTATAAATCAATGTTGACCAAAGTGCTGTACAAAATGATCCATACAAGAAAGAGAGAAGATTAAAAAAAGAGTTAAGACTTTAAAACGATAAAACAAGAACAACAAAAATGAAACAAAGACTCAAGAAAAAAAACATTTAACAAAAAAATGTATTAGAAAGAAAAAGGATTTAGAAATTCAGCGTTTTTATCTTACCTTTTTATATTTTGAAATAAATCCATTAAGCTAATATAAACATTTATTTATTTTTAATCGGCTTTTAGTCGAGTTTTGACGCAAATCCTTGTAAGGTTTTCTTGTTCGCGTGTCGTTCTATAATTTTGCAAGAAGTCCATGCAGACATCTTGCAGATCTTGGTTTGACAAGACAAGCAGCTCCTAGTCTTCGCGATTGCACAACTAGTCTACCACTGCGTTTTTATACCGTCGTGTTGTAAGCTACTGTGTCTGCGCAACCTATGGGCGTCTCATAGATCCTCACCGAAGACTGAAGCTCAGTTTGTTGCGAGGACTGTGTGTAGTACAACTCAATATGAACCAGTACACATTCATGTACTCCACAATTTCACACTCTACTCCACAATTTCACGGTTCAAATTAGAAATCTGTGGAGGTGACGAAGATCGTAACCTGAAGGTACGAATATACAGTATAGAGTCTATGCTATAGACCAACTAAGATGACAGTTCTTTAACAAGTAACCCACAGATCTGCGTGTTGGCTGCAGTTAGCCATCATCACTAATTAGACAGGCCTAGGCATATGCCTGTTCTTTTTGCAGCTATAAACACTAGTAGGGGTTTGACACAAAGGATGTCCAAATGCTCACAGTGTTATTCCCCCTCAAACTGACAACATATTTGAGCAAAGAAGTCAAAGGGAGGAATGTGTGTGCATGTGTGTATGTACTCACGTGCACATGTGGGTATGAGAGCCTGCCAAGGCAGCCTTAAGTCAGCCAGCCAGACAATTGCTTCCCCAGAAGACATAACAGCAGGTGTAGTTACAGCATTAGCTGAGGTTAGTCAGTCCATGGCAAGCTGTGTGGTAAAACCTGGAACCCCACTAAGATCAACCACGGTTTCAGAGCTCAAGGGATGAAGGAGAAGGAGATACAGACCCTGAAGAGAGCCCAAATCCTGTAAATAAAAAAATTGCCTACTCAGTGTGCTTATAGAGAATTTACGTATTTATTTATACAGCTAGAGAAACAGGATCATGGCAAAGCGTTGTAACCCAAAGAACCCAGGTGGTGAAATTACCTGTGGCTAATACTGACAGACAAAACAGACTTTCTTTTCTAACTTAAATAAATCCACTGTGACAAGGTCTGCCCCATGCACTCTTTCCCTAGGTCCAAATGTTTTCTTCCAACCACACAACTTTGAGAGACTCAGTGGCACATAACATAAACACAAATAGAAAATTACTTGATTTGTATGGTTGTAAAAAAATTGATGCATATTAGATAACATATAGACTTGTGCCATAAAACTGCAATTGAACCTGAGTTAAAGTTTGTTTAGATTGGGGCCCCAGGCCAGAAGCCTTTCATACAGGCATATTTTTAAAATAATTGTGTTTTACCTCAAAACCCCCATGTCACGACCCTGCCTGTTCCCTGGTCTTGTCTCTTGTTTTCTCCTAAATCTGTTTCCATGTTTCCCCTAATGTGTCTGTCTGTTTCCCTGTGTTCTCCCCGGCCCGCCCCATTTCCTTATTTGGTCCTTCCCCTCATTGTGCCTTCACCGCCCTCACCTGTGTCTCGTCCCCCCTGGTGTATTTAGTCTCTGTCTTCCCTAGTCTCAGTGTTGGTTCGTCTGTTGTCTTGGGTCCGTGTTCCCGTGTGTCTCAGTCGTCTGCCGTGCCGTGCCGTGCCGTGCCGTGCCGTGCCGTGCCGTGCCGTGCCGTGTGTAAGTGTTTTATGGACTTTTTCTGTTTTGTGTTCTCCCTGGCCTTTGGCCTTGTATTTTAGTTTTAGACCGTTTCTGTTTTCCCCTGTTGTGGATTAGTTTACTTTCATTAAATACCCTGAACACTACTGCCTGCCTGTCTGCCTGTCTGTCTGCATTTGGGTCACTCCTATACACAAACCTGACACCCCAAGCCATTGAGCCTGTGTCTTTGACTTCAGACATGTTTTTTTCTACACCAGCTATAATCACTTAGGAAGGAGATTGTCTTACTGGCCCCAATAATCCTATACTCACACATGTCCATCAGGTCATATACTGTATATCCACCTAGTCAATAAATGTAAAATCATAGTCGTCATCTGTTGAATAATATGGTGCAGAGAAGGAATGTTCTCAAGCATTCTCGAATCTTAAACTTTGCGCCTACATCTTGATACTGTATGTAATTTTTTAATGTTTATTGCAGTGGTTCTTAACCTGGGTTCGATCGAACCCCAGGGGTTCGGTGAGGCAGTCTTAGGGGTTCGGCGGAGGATAAGACACACCCGACTCATATGATTCGTGATGACACGCCCCCCTTCGGTGGGT
>JAODLI010001743.1:0-31598 GCA_027575585.1 Percopsis omiscomaycus
CAGAGTTTCCTACTGGTCTTGTTGTTGGAGGAGTTATTGGAGGACTGATGCTTGTGGGACTCTGCATCGCTGCAGTCATCTGGAGAAACAGACAGAATGGTGCTATTTAGGTAGTGTACAATACTCGTCATAGTGTCACCTTATAATTATTTTACTGTACACTACAAAATTGTGTATCACATTATGATAATATCTTAATTTGATGAATTTACCTACCTAATATACCTAATATATATAATATACCTAAGATACCTAAAGTAAGTGATGATAATATTTAATTATCGCCTACCCCTGTCCATACCTTTTACTATGTGATGGCTTTTATTTTCATAATGCACTGTGATTATGAACGCCACCTGAGTTTATTAAAACCCTTTGAAGCACGCCCCTCTGGGTCCGGCCTCTGCACTTGTGCCCATAGCAACCCGTGACGGAGCTGGCGTGGACTTTGCCACCAGGGATGCCGGCTCACAGGGGAGGAGAGAGAAGAACGTCGCCTGGCCAGAAGGCAGAAGAGGGAGCTGGCCACGTCCGGGCACGGTCTCCATATGCCCCGTCTCTGGAAGACAGTGTGCATCCCACATCGCACTTTACATCCCCCAACAAGCTCACAGCAAGCAGAGGTACATTATCCTACAAGATGGACCACCACAAGCCTGTGTGTGTGTGTGTGTGTGTGTGTGTGTGTGTGTGTGAGTGAAGTGGACTGCTTTCAGCTGAATGCTTCAGCAAATCCACTCTCCTGAGTATCCCGGGACTAGAAACACTATTACCAGAGGAAAAGAAGAGCTTGACAACATGTACGCATGAATTAGGGTCTGATATCGGATCTACCAACTCCACAGTGCTGACTGCCTGCATAGATGCCACATCATAATATTGATGCTGGGGCATTAACAGTGTGTGTGTTTGTGTGTGTGTTTGCTAAAGAGAGAGGGTGCGCAAGAGATAAAGGTTGCGTGTTTGTGTTCACACTGCTGAGTGTAGGCATATCACTAGTGCTGAGTGCTCCCAAGCCTAAGAGTGCTAATTTGAGAGGAAGTACGTATAAACCAGTAATGGCTGCAGATAATTGAAATGGGAAGCCATCCATCTCTGTACACTGAGAGGGGAGGGGTAAGAGGGAAAATGCCAGAGCACAATTACCTTGAGGAGTGGTTCAATTACATAAAGCCACAACCACTTGCGGTGGTCGTGTAAAAATCTCTGAAGAAAAGTTTGACTATTGCGAATGTTGTAAGACGCGAGAGATCCTGATGAGATATGCACTATTTTTACTTTAATTTTCGAAGAATCATTTATGACGCCGCAAGGTACAAATACACAGCGGCATGCGTAGTTATATCGCGAGGTATTATGAGCGCTGCCAGTGCCGCCTTCTGCTTCAACACTGTGGTTCAGGGGAACCAGCGGCGGCATTTCCATAGCATCCCTTCGTCTCTAATAGTGTGTGACATTACAAAGTTCAGTTCCAATCAGCTGTTCAAGGAGAGATATGGAAAGTGAACAAAAGCTGAATGAGGTTGCAATTATGGCTCTCCACAAAGCCTGAAACCTAGAGCCAGAGAATCACCTAGTCTCTATCTCTCTCTCTGTGTGACTGTGTGTGTGTGTGTGTGTGTGTGTGTGTGTGTGTGTGTGTGTTTATGAGTGTAGGCGCAAAGCATGCGTGTGGGAACTCGGTGAGACAAATCAAGCTATTTGGTGCTGACAAATTATATGAAATTGGATGAACAGCGCCATTGCTGTGCATACAGTGCTATTTTTAAGTTATGAGGAGGATCGACAGGAAAATAGAAACAGCAAGGATTTGAACATGAGCCTATTGGCAAACATCCTATTAGGTGATGATGCTATTTGGGTAAGATGATATTCTATAAAAATATATTTATATACAGTATATATACAACATATATATAATAGACTGTATGTGTGTGTTTGCAAATGCCTATTCTTTTCCATTCTTTTCAGTATTCTAGAATTTTCGACTTTTTGTTCCCGGTTCATTGCAGCCTGCCCTGGCTGGTTCTCTGCGGTGCTTGACCCCTGCTGATGTGGTTTTCGGGGGTGAGAGGAAGCAGGTGTGTGTGGAAAGATAAGGTTGCAGCTACAAAGAGAGTGATAAAGAGAAAGGGGAGCGCCTATAGTTCGGAGGTCATCGCTGCTCTGCAGCAACCCCGAGGTCACAGCCGTAAGGCAGCTGTCGGGGGTCACCACTCAGCGATGCTCTCTGCAGATGAAAAGAACCAGAAGGACGGAAAGGAATACAGTTAGGGAGAAGAACAAATTAGAGAAGAGAATGTGAGGAGCAGGGAAAAACACGGAGAGGGGGTGGCTCTGCTGTATACTGTGCACATAGCTTGGGAAGGCAGCGGGAATGGTGGAGAAGGCATTTTACAGCGTAACATTCATTCCCTCCAATTCACGTCACAGGGATTGTGTTTGTGTTTGATTCCACTTAACTTGGCCACAGCAAGTTTGGTGTGGCCAAATTTGCTCCAGCACTAAAGCCTCTTGACGTGTGTGTGTGTGTGTGTGAATGGGAAAGCTTCATTCTGTGGAATTATTTGTATATTCCCATGTGTGTGTGTTTCTATGTGTCTTTTTCGGTTTGAATAATGTGTTCAATGTATGAATGTGTTCAATATGTTTTTATGTTATAATATGTGTTTAAGTGTTGGCACTTCACTGTGTAAACATTTGACACATGGTAATTGGGTATGAGATATTTGAGTTGAGATATTAATACATACAGTACTAGTACAGTAATAGTTTTGGTAATTAAATGAATACATGAGTTAGCGGGGGGGCGGGGTGGTGGTGCTACCCCACTAAAATGAGTTTTTGCTGGGTGGGGTGTCTGTAAACGTGTTTTAAACTGACATCACTAGCAAGTTCATGAAAAGGATAATGTCTGCGTATGGCATACTGCTTGTTTGTTCTTACCCAATAGTGTCAATATTCTGCCAAGCCTGAGAAACCACAGTAAAGTGACAGCAACAAATGTTATACCTCTCTCTCTCACAAGGCCTCCAATTCACCAGCAAGGCCAGTACTTACTCCCCGTGCTTTGATGTTGCCTGTCATGGTGATGTCAGGCATGCGTCAATGCAGAGTATTATACACAACACCATGGTCAGTGCGGTTAAAAGGATTGCATTATATCATCAGCACTGGGTTACACAAAAGTACTTTAATACCCATTAGTGGTGTGGTGGCAAGGCCAATAGAGCTAGCATAATGCTAAGCTAACTTTGTGGTGTATTTAGTACTTGATATGGACAGTTATATTAGATATAACTCTACACTTGATGTGAACCCTACTGTACTGCATGAAGTATCAACAAGGAATTTATCCTTACAACAGCATTCAGCTTAATGTATCGGGCAGTAGAGAAACACCTACAAAATGATAGCCTTCACCCTTGCCCCACACTGAGAACACAAGTGGATGCCTCAATTTGCTGCTCATCTTTCCTTGAATCAAAGATGTCTCTGTCAGTCTGCGGCCGAGAATATTGGCTAGCTGCAGGCCTAGCTTATCAGGCATGCTGTTTTACGCTGCCTGACTTATTGACTGTGAACACAGCCAACATGGCTCTTCTCATCAGTGTCCGGCACAATGGCACCATTGATCCATGACCAAGTCTGATGGAGGGCCAGTCAATGCAGCTTACTGAGGCTGGCTGGTACCTGTAAATCAGCTTAAGACTTGTCAATGGTGCTGTCCAGTCAGAGAGCTGCAGATAACAACATGTCATCTCCACTTGCGCCTCCTCAGGAAGTTAATACATGGTTTTGAGTATTGATTGGTGAGATTTATTATTGGGAAAGGGCCACAGAGAAGGGTTAGAACGGGTGCCAGAAGACACACACACACAACAATGGGCCAATGTGTGTGCGTATTACTCAATTCACATCCAAACAATATACTGTTGCAAATTTGATTGAAACTAGTTTCTCAGAATTGTAGAAAAAATACTAATTCGACTCAGGTATTTTGCATTTACACTACATATATAAACATCCTTCCCAAAATGTGAGGTTTACAAAATACTTGAAATTGTGTAATGATAGTTATGTACGTATTCAATTATCCATACTGCATGTAGAAATTCAATTACTATTTACATTAATGTTTTAGTAACTTAACTGATGCTTTTAAGTGACCACAAATTAACGCAGTCAGGGTGTATTGGAATGAGAGATGGCTGTCTGGGTATTTGTCTGTGTGTTCCAGGAGGAAAGTAGGCTGCAGGAGAAACTAGATCACTCCGACCCAGGAGAGGAGTCTCCATCCCAGCCCGCCGCCCTATTTTAAAGCCTGCCGAGACGGCTCACACATTCCTGTGTGTGTGTGTGTGTGTGTGTTTGTTTGCATCTGCGTTTACGTGAGTGTTTGTAAAAGTGAGAGTGTGTGAGAGATTGAGTGCATGTGTCTGTCTGCGTATAGTCAGTATGTGTGTGTGAGTTTGTAAAGTGAATGTGTTTGGGTGTGTGTGTGTGTGTGTGTGTGTGTGTGACCTGAAAGACAGTACCCTGGGCAGCCTAGGGAAAGCTCCAGGCTGTGGTGTGCTGTACAGGGAGCCAACCTGTAGGAAGAGGAGGCCCAGCCACACGGCTCTGTGATGGGCCGAGCAGTAGTCACACACGCCCCAGGGGACAGAGCCCTATCAGACAGTCTGTGGCCTCTGCCTCGGAAAGCTGCTTTGGGGCTCATCCAGATTTGTCATAGGGTGGATGGGTATGTGTAAGTGTATGACTGTGTGTGTGTGTGTTTCTACGTGTGTATTTGTGTATGTGTTTATGTGGTAGGTGTGCGTGCACGATATGCCTACACATTTGTGGACTGCAGTGGTTCTCAAACTTTGGGAGCCAAGACCCCCGAAAGAAGTGTTGTAAGCAGGGAAGCACAGGTCCCGTTGAAGCCGACGGGATTTGCTTCTACTTGTGTGACCATATGCTTGCAATACCTTACGCATTCCGCTAGAAATGTGGCAGTTAGTTAGAGCAATATTTACCACTCTTAAAGCTTTAACAGTCGTAGAAATATTATGGAACTTATTTCAGTATAACTGTCAACTTACCCTGTGATTTTATACAGAGCTAAAAATATCGGTAAAGTTCCCATAATACCTCCAGGTAGGCATGTGACTCTCAGTGACGTTCTGTCTGTTGTGACAAGGTTTTTCTCTATGTTGTATATGATAACTGATAAGACAAACAGCAGTGCATCTGATTGGCTGAAAGAAAACTAACAGAATGCATTTATGTGGGAGTAAAAATTTTACCGCAAAACCAGGTTTTTCAAAGCCAACTGGCCTCAACTTGCCTCGTGCTTTTTAATGGGCCTGTGTCTTTTTTTATTTATTAGGACAGTGGTTGGAAGTCCCTCGTACATAACATTCAACAGTCAAATATAGCATACAAATATATAAACAAAGCACAATATATAAATATTTTACATAGAAACAAATTTAAACTACATTTAAAAAAAAGTGTGTGTGTTTGTGTGTATACAGATTTATGCATTAATATGGGTATGCAAAGCTTTATGTTCATGTGTTTGGGTGTTTCATGAGTGTGCATGAGTCATTAGAGGGAATAAAAACAGAACGAGGCTGGGCTGAGAGGTGTGTGCATGTAGGTGTTTTTGTACATGGCTGTGTGGGTGACCGAAATAAGCTCTAGTGTCACTGTGAATAAGCTGTAGGCCTACCCACATACCCCCCCCAAGACATTGTTTTGCCTCAGAGACCCTACTCCTCCTTGCAACACATTCTCCCCACACATCCCTTATTCATGCCTGGCATTTTCCCTGGCTAAATAAGGGCAGCCTTTGAACTGACACGCTGGCCCTTTAATGTTGAACTGGTTGACTTCCCAGCTCCCCCTGTAAGCCTATATTCAGGCAGGATTCACACAGCTGCAACCCTACCCCGGCAGCAGCCATGCCCAGAAGTTAAATCAGAATGGAGATATAGGTTAATGTGTGCATCGCACATGGTTAATTGATCTTTGACTCCAGCAGGCCTGGTGTGGCAGTGGGTGTGGCGTAGGTGTCAGGTTGCCAGGTTGGGTTTTTATGTGATGATGTTGATCATGTATCCTGACTTGTAATGAGGGCTGGGTTTGTGTTACCGCGGCTGAGTAGTAAACTAACTAAGGCTCTGAGGCTTAGTTAAGTATTAGTTCAGATAGATATGTACTTCCTCCCCAAAGGGAAATTAAGGTGTCACAGCAGCAACATAAAACATCAAATATTGCACATTGGGAACAATAAAACATAGATAATTGACATCTAGAGTTGTAGATACAAGACATATGCTAATAGAAAACAACTGTAGAGAGAATATGTACACAGATAGAAACCAAGTGTTAAGTATATAATATAAGTAGTTACCTGTTGAATCAATAAAATACTATCAATTGCCACAAGTGAATATACTGTATATCTCTTGTAGCTCCTATTGAGTACTAGCTTATCTGAGAAGAGTGTTTATAGTGCCCCACACAACAGCATACAATGGTCAAGTGATGTGGCTTGGTACCGAAACATGCCCAAGAAGCCCTGCTTTCATATCTCACATATCGATTCTGTTCAAATAGGTCTAGACTGATCTTGCAGAGGGCGCAAAAGGTAGAAAACAAAGTGTGAGAAGAAAGAGATATTAAGGCTGGCAGGAGGGGACCTCTGTTCAATTTTAGTTTTTCCTCAAGGGCAATAGGTAGCAAGAACCTTTTACACCACGGAAGGCTTGAGAAACAGAAGCTGGTTTGTTGTGCCCTGTAGTAGCAGTGTTGAAGCTCACATTGCATAGAAACGCCACACATTTCACACTGGGAGGTGGTGGTGGGCCAATATGCAAACGACAGGGTGTTACAGAAAATGAACATGCGCTGTAAGGGCAATTAGTAACCATGGTGATGAAAAGGGGAAGGAAGTGTGCTGTCATTCACGCAAATAACTTTTCAATTCACATGCTGCAGCATTGTATAGTACCTCACATAGTATGGAAATGTGGGTACGGACATGCACACCCACAGGGGATTGAGAATGATTTAGAGCGGGCGTGTAATAATGGGATCGCGCCGGCAATGGCGGGGAGGATAGGGGACTCCAAGCAACACAAATCATTCCTATCACACATCACCGCTAATGCCACTGATGCTAATCCGTCAGACAGCCATATCTAATGCAGCAGATAACCAATCTATCAGATCACGCATGGACAAAGATCGCCCGCACACAGATGACCCATGTGCACGTAAACACACACACAGACACACACACACACACACACAGACAGTTCAAGGCAGTGTTCCAAGACAGGTTTTGCTTTACCGAACCCTTGCAATACTACGTATAGCCTGGATAAAAGCATCATTCACAGTATGGCATCATTAACACTACGTATGCCCATTATTGTCCTTCACTGAGTCATTGCATTTTTTTCATTATGTTTTAATTTACTCCGTTTCATGCTTTTAAACTGATTGTCGAAGCACTTTGTAAGTAGTTTACAATACAGTTACAACGGATGTTATGAAATCAATGACCATATAAAGAAGGTCATTGTTGGATTGCTGGCCAGATTGTTCAATATTTTTGGTGTAAAATGTCTCATACAGCCAGTGAATACTTCTGCCCTATATCAACATGTTGCACATTAAAACCCATTATTTCAGTCTTATAATCTAATAATGAGTGCTACAAGAGGTGTTTCAGGATTATGGCCGTATTGGGCTATTATTCTTGAAGTAAATTACTTATTAACTCTCCTACTCTGCTGATTAGCTCTTAACTGGCTCTGTGTCTACTTAAAGGGATTGCATTAACCTCTGTCGCTCTCGGTGGGCAGATGAGCTGCTCTCTCACCCTCCCTTTAAGATGTGCACTGTATTAAACTTCCTTCTTTGGCTTGGATCCCTGTGTTGGCTTTCATCCAAACAAAACAGGCACAAAGTCACACACCCGCACACACACACCTACACGCGCGCACACACAGATGCAGAGATACATAAAAAGGAAAAGCACATGCAAATATAAACACGTGATGCCCCCAACCGCCTCCACCTCCCCTACCCTACACTTGGGCCAACCAATATGGTACATCGTCTGTTGCATGATGAAATATTATCAGACAAGAGTTAAAGACAGATAGAATAAGCAGTTAAACACAGATATAATCATTCAAATGCACACTGCCTTACATTTTCTCACCCAGGTCTTATATACTGTTCCTGTCCTCCTATCTAATCACAAATTATCTCTTGAATCACAGATGTTGCTTTTTCTCTGAGAAGTCAGACCTGTGCACATTATTCCCTCTCTGCCCCTTCCAGCTGGCTGTGCCTGCCTCACGCCTTTACAGCTGTCCATTCCCAAGCGGCCAGTGTACCAGCCATGCTACGCCCGCTTACCAGCCTACACTGCCCTTGAGCAGAATGGAACAACTGCTTCTACCCTGAGCTAGCTCACATAGGAGGGGAATTGTGATCGACATACTGTAAAGAAATTCTATGCACCAATAGCAAAGTATGGAGGAGGCAGTGCGTAAGAGAATACATCGGGATCCGCTCAGTTCTGTCAGAACATTTAAACAGGAATTGTTTTCCCCATTTACAGACAATATCATCAAGGTCAAGCGTAGTTTTGACCCTGAACTTGGGTTACTACTAGAGACGGAAATTATTAATTACAATAGCTGGTTTCCTGGCTGGTTTAGAGCAAATACTTGATTAGTGCATGTACTTTGTGAACCTGTTTTTTCTACCGCTGCCCTCCATCCCAGCTGGAGGAGGGTCAGCCCCGTGCGCCAATGAATCCTTCATCAACACAGACATAGAGAGCAGAAAGAAAGCCTGCAAGTTATTTATAGTGCTGTTAACGATGGCTGCTGCAGGCTCCCTGGACATGCATAGATGTCCAGAGAGATATACAAACAGATAGATCCACACTCTGCTATGTGTGTCTGGTCACAGAAACACACACACACACACACAGCTACAATTAGACCGTCTCACCCTGACATTCCTTCCACAGAGCCGTGTATGCTGGGGCCAATCTGCTCTGGCAAAACACTTCAGCACAGCTGGCGCAGGAATATACAACAACAAGCAAACAAGCCCTGACTGCGCAAGCTGTATCTCACACACACACACACACCTAGAAAACTCTTCCACATCAAGCCAAGCTGTCTGCCTATAGAAATATAGTACGTGCATGCATGTAGTAAAGACCCAAGAGGAAGGAACCTAAGTGAGTGCAAAAAAATGGGAAATCTGCTGAGCTTCTGTAAGTTTGGCTGCATCTGGGGAGAATGAAGCCCAGCGGGGAGCCACAGTTTCGCAATGCATAAACGCTACTGTACTCTCGTTGTACGCTTCCTAAGAGGACAGTTAAGCGATCTGGCTTTCAGCCTCTGCTAGGGGCCGCCTGTGTCGACATTGGGAGGTTCGGAGAGATAGTCAATCAACTAAAAGAGGCCCAATCAAATGAATTATTTTCAATTTTCTGTTTGCAAAATGTTCTGCTCGCTAATTGGTGTCATCTGGGAGCAAAATATTCATTAAATTCAGCCCCATTTGTTTTTAGTGCACTCTCATGAGCAAGTCAAAAAGTCAGCAAGAAAGATATAAAGGACAACAAAAGGCAAGTAAACTCCTATGGCGCGGAAAAGCTTCCCATAACAACTTTCAGATCATGCTAAGATATTACGTTTATCGTCTCAATAAAGACCACTGTCCAGTGTCCAGAGTGAATGTGTATGTTGTTGTGACACACTGTGGCACCCTACCCCAAGGTGCATGGCAACTGATCCCCCAGTGTTTGCTGTAATGCGGGGTGGATAGCTTTCTATCTGATCATCTGTTTGAAGACTGGAACAGCTGACAGGGTTGTGGACAAAGTACAGCCTGGCACTCCATTCCCCTTAGTAAACATGAGGAGTTGGGCTGAAAGCTTTTCCATTTTAGTGAGTCATTGTCTGCAAGGTAATGGTGTGTGCGTGCTTGTGTGTGTGTTTTGTTAGACGACTGTTAACTTATTTCCATATTAGTCTGTCCTAATAAAGCATTCAGTATGACAACGAGAGCAGAGGACACACTGAAGACATTGCGTGTGTGCATTCGGGCATGCATTTTGGCTGTGTGTGTGTGTGTGTGTGTGTGTGTGTGTGTGTGTGTGTGTGTACGTGTGGTGAGCCTGCAGCACAAAGGCAGCCATCAATGTTCAGTCATTGTTAGTTTCTTTGCTTCATGGCTGCAGGGCTTAGCCTGAGGTGTTGCTTTAGATCAGCAATTAGCATTTCACAGAAACACAGCACGCAAGATGAATTTTTACTTCTTTGAGGGAACATGCATTTCTTCCTCAACTCTTGGAGGCAACCAAACATACTTTTTACACTGACAAATTAGATCTTTTACAACCTGGTGTGATTAATTGTTCCCACAGTGTTATTCTGGTGATGCTTTAAAATGCTTGAAAACAAATGCAAAACCAAGCCAGGGGTTGCATTTTCCTATTCCTATTTATATTCCTATTATATGCTTGATAGAAGTGAGAAAAATACAGGTACAGTGCCAGAAGCACTAAAGTAAGTAAAGTACGAAAACAAGTGGTTGAAATATTTACAACTTATTTACAACACAAACTTATTAATAGTCAACATGCGGGCCACCTGGCATTACCAAGCAAAGGACAAAGGAGACAGGAGTGAATGTACTTAGGCAGGTCGAGGTCGAGGTACAGGCAAGGTTTGGTACACAGAGTATTTAGAATGGCAGTACAAAGTACAAAGGGGTAGGCGGGGATCAAAGCTACGACGCAACACGCAACAGAAACACGCAACGGAAAAACGTCTTGAAACACCAAATAACCAGCACTAACAGAACCAACAGAAACACAGGGTTTAAATACAGGGGAGCACCGGTGAAAGCAATAATCAAATCAATGAGGAAAATCGATGAGGGAGACAGAAAAGAGCTGACCAAGTTCCTCCAGGAAGAAGCACTTGATGCATTATCTTATCCATTGATGTGGTGGCGTGATAACCATAGAAGATTTCCTCTAATAGCCAAGTTAGCAAAAAACACAAACATTTGCATTTGTGCAACAAGCACTAGCTCAGAAAGAATGTTTAGCACAGCTGGTAACATTGTTACCCCAGAAACCTCCTGCCTTAAGCCCCACAAGGTAAACATGTTGGTGTTCCTTTCTCGGAATTTCTCGGAAACAAAGAATAGATCTGGCAGCAGATATGGCCTGTTGAGGCATCTGTACCTCTGTGTGAAACACTTTGAAAGTCTAAACATGTTACTTTGTTTTGTTCTAGTTCTTGTTACCTTACTTTTTGTTAAGGTGTATTTATTATTTATATATGTTTTATTTATTGTATTTATTGATGTATTTCTTGACATTCCGATTCCAATGTCTAAACATTTTTTAAATTTTATTTTTTATATATTTTATTCTTGAAAGAGTGTACTTGCATTATTGTGCTATTATATTGTCATATTGTCATTATATAATCAGTGGCAGAAAATGGTCTTAAAATTAAAATAATATTGTTTATCGCAATTCATTTTGGGACAATTTATCGCAGAACAGAAAGTACAGAAAGTAGTTATCGTGACGGCCCTAGCTAGATTTAAAATATCTAGGCCAATTGAGCCCAGCCTTTGGCCTTTAGTGCTACAGCTGGGAATCGTAGGGGTGATATTTCACCACTTGTCCATTTATCCATGGTTATACGGTGATGACTAATCATTCTGAAGGGAAGAACAGAGACCGCAGGGAGAGATGGGATGCGGCACATTATGCTCTCCATTCAGGTCTGCAGAATGACCTTTAGGAGCCATATTAAACATTACACTCCAATCTACTCAGAGCCAAAACATGGCAGCTATTAGTAGATGCACAGTTGTGTACACACACACACACACACACACACACACACACACAAACATACACACACACACCATGGCCACTGAAGCGTGCATTTGGCTAAACACAACATGTCAATGCTGCTTGGTTTCCTAGTGTGCTACAGGGGCAAAGAATCGGTGCCTCATCGTTCAGTTCCACTCAATTACATTCACAATAAGTCCCACGAGTCCCTCGCAGCCCAAAGCTGTGTCACATTAGACACTACTTGGGTCCTGTTCTGAAAATAATAGTGAAATGGCTAAATTGTGCTAAGCTACTGTAACTGTGGTGGTTTGAGTTTGTCCTAATTCATTTAAGATCATTCAACGGGTTCTCCTAACAATAGGCGGTTGAGAGTCACAGTGCCCGCTGGCCTGTTGTGCTTCCTTCAGGCGGGGGAAAAAGAGGGGCAGAGGTCTGAACAGCGATGACGTCGCTCGAACGTGACCGTGCCCCACTTCTCTTCTAACCCCCAGCGAAGGGACCTCGGACCTGAACTTTCACGCTCCGACAAACACAATTAATGGGCGTAAAATGTGGCGCCCTTGGGGCTCCAATGACTCCTGGCTTGTTTAATCTGTTCTGCCTCCAACACGCCGTACCCTACAGCCTGGCTTTAGGCACTGGTTTGGCTGGGGGGAGGGGCAGTCACAAGGCGACCACACCATAGCTGCGAAGCTGCTCCAAAGATTCGTACACTGGAAATGTATTTCTGACTCCCACGGGACTGTTTAGGAGAGGGAGATGTTTGGTTTTTTTGTTCTCTCCTGCCCCCGCTCAGAGATTGGCGGAGGAAAGGCGGCGTAGGAGAGAGAAAGAGAATAAGTAGAGAAAGAGAGCCTTCAAACATGCAGCTTCGCCGTATGCACGAACATGACAATTCAACCTTTAGCCACACTAATCAATGAGAAAAAAGAGCAGTAGAGGAAATGGAGGGGGTACAAGACTGTAGGCTGCGCCAGAAAGCTAATTGACAGCTAATTGACAGCTAATTGACAGCTAATTGACAGCTAATTGACGGAGCGACACCGAACGTAAGCAAGACTGAAAGAGACGCGTAGCCGTTGTTCCGACAAGGCAGTGAAAGACGACAGCGAGGAGCTAAAATCGGCAGGCGGAGCCAGCTGCTTTTGAGTCAGAGAGGCCGAATGTTGAAAAGAAGTTGTGTTGTGAGTCCCACACGGCCCACACCACATATCGACCAAACATCAGTGCACCGCCAGAACAGGTCCAGCAGGGTCATCCGCGGTAAGCAGCAACAGAGAACAGCCTTGTAAGGTATTGCCCACTGTCAGCTCGCTACTAGTATTCTCAGGCAGCAGGCTGCAGTGGCTGGCTGTTAGGGTGTTTCATGTGGAGCTCAGGGACCGGGGAGGAGTGCGTGCAGGGTGTGTATGTAGGCTGGTGGCAGAGAGAACCCACCCACACACATACACACGGGGCGACTTGTTTTGGCCATGGTAAAGGCCTAAACCCTGCATCACTACAGCATGTCATGTATCTCCCACAGAAGAGGAGATCATCGGATATGCAAAGGCAGAAATAAATTTAAATGTTATTTAAATTATTAACAAGAGTGGGCTTCGTTGTGTAGGTCTAAGAATGTGTGTGTGTTTGAGTGTGTATATCTTTATGCATGAGAAAGAGAGAGAGTCATTTGATGTCATCAATTAGTTGTTCCAGCTCTGCTCTGTAGGCGCACACTGTCACACACACTTGCACAAACCCAGACACACACACACACAGACACACACACACACACAGTGTTACAGTGACACCCCCAGACACCGCTGAAGTGAGACACACAATGTTGATAGTGTACACAGCGGCTCTCACTGGCTTATCATTCATTATCACCTGAACAGCTCCCTTTTATCCTACTGCTATCATATGGGACATCTCCAATCAGGTAGGTACTGTACCAGTTTGCCCCATCTAAATAAGAAAACGGGTTATCTCCACTTTCTATCTTTTACTTGCCAGCATTATCCTTTAACTATCCGATTTGCCTAGCTTCACGTATCAGTTTGTGAATTGAAAACTGTCAAATTGTGAACCATTGACCAATCAGCATCCAGGTGGGTAGTTCAGTTGGTGCCTGTCATTGGAAAATTATCCCCACGTGAGTTCTGATTCGTTGAAGGGTGTCCAATCTGTGTTTGAAAATCACGTCAAGCGTTTGTTGTTCTGATTAGTTGAAGGTGGTCCAATAGACTGGTAATGATCTGATTGACACCTATTGGAAGGGCCTTTTCAATTGTGAGTTCCCAGACTGATATGTAAAGCAGAGCAAATTGCAGAGGGGGAGCTTGCAATATGGATGGTTTTAACCGGGTTAATTATCGCTGATCTGCTGGAAAGCTAACATTCTACCTACAGTAGAAATAATTTTCTGGCGTCATTAAAATTCACCTTCTATGATGCTGAAATTAATGGAGTAAAGTCGTCCTTTTATTCAGGCACGGCGTTCCAAATGAGCCTTGACTGCACGTGTTCGCTGGGTAGCTGGGACCAGCCTTTGAAGTAGGAACAAAGAGAATTCCCCCTCTTCCTCTCTGCTGATGGCTTTGCTTCTGTCTGTCTTCCTTCCTCTCCCTTTTTGAGCATCTATCATCACCTATTCCATTTCAACCTGCCCTCCCACACAAATGCATATCCTGTGATTCACGGCTTTCCACTGGCGAACTAAAGTTCTTCTCTCGTTTGTGTGAGAGCCTGGTTCAGGTAGCCTGAAAAGTCACGTCCACTTTCTCGAGCGCTTAAACTGCACTGATGCAGGCATGCTCAATACACACAAGCGTGCACATGCACATGCACATGTATGCACATGCACATGCCAAAGCATGCACTGCATGCATGATTCCCTCGCCAGCCTCAAACACACTGACCTCTTTTCGAAGCCTATGAAGTCACAGCTCCGTGCTGGCTGCTATTTTTACCCACCCTGTCCTCCGATAGTTAACCCTCACATGGGAAATCCCAGCGGGCAGAGCTTTACAGTTCTGTAGCCGGTCCCAACCAGCCTCAGGCTACACAACCACACAAAGGTAAAGGACTCACACAAAGTAGCGCGCCGCAGATAGCCCTCTTTTGGCCTTTATGAATGGGCACACATGTACATGTGCCGCTGCCCTGTGTGTGTGAGTATTATGGATGCTGCTTATCCTGCTGTGTATTGATATCTATCCTGGACAGCTCCTCATCTCCTCACTGCCAGGCTCCCTACGGCCACGCAACAGCCCCCGGGCCCACATATCTTATTCGGTCTATCTCAACGACATTCTCCATCATTGAAAATGGAGAGGAAGATCAGTGAGTGACCTTGGTGTGTGTGTGTGTGTGTGTAGGTGCGTGCGTGTGTGTGTGTGAGTTGTGTGCATACACGCGTGTACTGTAGGCCCGCACGCGTGTGTGTCTGTGCGATGCGTGAGCACATGCTGTGAGTCTACCGACATGTTATCTTATGGGAATCAGCAGGCTGTCGAATCTCATTTCCCGCAGGTTTGTCTCTTCTTTTCGGCACAGGCCTCTTTTTCCTAATGACTTCCTATCTCGCTTTCCTACGCTTGTAGGAAAGCGATATAGTGAAGGCTGTCAGAGGTATCAGACTCAAAACCTGTCATACTGTAAGCTTGAAGTGCAGCAACATGTGCTCATTACCGATCTTGCTTAAAGCTTTCTCTGGTAAAATAAAAACTTTTTATATTGGTCTTCCAAAGCCCCAGTGAAGCCAAAACAATAATGTTACAGCCCTTTTATTTGCTGTGTACTGGGTAGTACAGTGAAAAATACTGGTGCAGAGAATCTAGTGGGCTTTATGTAGCAGGACGTGAGTTACCATGGTAACAGACACTGTTCTCTGCTCGCCACCATGATCAAAGCTACACCTAAAGCGATTTCTGCAACCACAGCGAAAAACGTGCCAAGTTATCCTATGCCGTTTTAAAATGTTTACCCTTGTCAAGCTGCTTTTGTCAAAGCTACAGGCTTTTTCTGTTCCAGACGTTCAACAGTAACATCAGAGGATTTATTATTACATTTTTAGTCCTAGACTGGTTTAGATATTGTTTAAAGTTCACACTACTAGAGGCATAGAGAAAATGTCCTTGAGCTGTTCTGTGCAAAGTATAAAAATGAATTATACAACAGAGGAGAGAATCATAAAAACACACATACACGCACAGACTCACTCACACACAACTACAGGTAGGTTCAGAACCCAATTAGGTGTTGTTTCTGTTTGGATCCATCTGTGTGTGTAGACACAAAATCAACACAAACAGAAAAGGTTCTGCCTAATCTTTCTCTCTCTTTTTTCCTACCATCTAATTTTTCCTAATGCCTCTCTCCCTGCCACTCTCTTCTCACGCTGGAGGTGGAGCCTTAACCAAGTCTGAGATTTTAATGATTTGATGATTAGAGAACGAGATATCTCTGGAGAGAATATGAATTAATCACAGTGACTAAGCAATAAAACATGAATGCGACGGGTTGAGAGCCGGAAGAATGCACATCTCCAAGGCAAAAGTTGTTGAATTTCCAATGCTCTTAATCACGAGCACTTCCTTCAGGTTGTATAAGGTTGACGCACTGTGAAGGTCATACAGTAGCATGATTTAAAGACAGAAAAACAGGGGGAGAGAGAGCTAGCGAGTGGAAAAGTGCTAGTAGTAGCTCATGTGATTAACTGCTGATTTTTGGTGCTGGGGGTTGTGGGGTTCAGGCTGCCATCTTTGGGCGTTGATGGGGTGAGGAGCTTTGCTATTTCACGGCAGTGATACACAGAGAAGCCTCTAGGATCATTAAAATAGGGTTCTACTGTTGCACATGCACAAATAATGAATGCTCACAGCTACACACACACACACACACACATGACAAGCTTTGATGTTACTCACCTACAGTGGTCAACAGAGGAAGCGTTTGTGTAGACATGTAAGAAGAGAGAGAGAGAGAGAGAGATGATTCATATGTTATAGATAGATAGATAGATAAACACATACACATTTCACATTACCTCCAATTTCACTCAGAGAAGTATATGTCTAGGCGTTATTTAAGACTTCACCTGTGGACCTGCCGTACTGTATTCGCAGCCACGTTGCAGTTATTACGGTCACACTTGAGTCAGCAACCCATGGCCTACCTTCCCACTCCAAGAGCTAATATTGCTGCCATACTTCCATGCATCTCATTGTTTTCATCGGGAGGGATTGATATCCATCCAGTTTGTCTCAATCCGTCTCAGGGCTTCTCTTCTCTTCCACACCAGCTCCCTCTCCAATACGCCAGTCAATGAGCCCTAAGCACTGGGATATACTGTACCATCTCTATTTTCTGCCTATGTTTCCTCTCTGGAATTCCTTGTGAGCCTGTCCTGCATTATGCTTTGTCATTTGGGGTTGAAGCAAGAGTATAATAATCATTTTAAAGTCAGAGTTGCTGGTAATTCTCCAGGCACAGACAAGCCAGCAAACAGAATTGCTACAGTATATGAGAGCAACAACATTAACAGTGTACATATGGCTATATTCTTCTCTGTGTTAAGCTGTCAAATGCCAGGGTAAAATGTCCCATTTTAAAAACTTCAAAAAAGACGTTTTTTTTTTCTACAGTACAAAGTCGAGGCAATGGAACTGATCTTACAAGGGGTATGTTGATGTTTACTATCTTACATACACATGCATAATCCCCAATTTTAGTACACCATTTAGGATTTGCTCAGAGAGCGCATTTAAAAAAAAGCTCACTCGCTTTTACCTTTTAACATTTGGACACAGCCTCAGCTGGCATAGTCTGGCTTAGTTTGGCATTGCCGAATAGTGGGCATTTGTGTTGTTGATGTCTGGTACCTAGTTAGCGGGTGTGAAGTCTGCCTGGTCACGCCTTTAATCACACATTTACCACACTACTCTGACCAAATGTGAAACAGCTTGACCGTCAGCCTCTGACCTCGGCGTCGGCTGCCTGAAAAAGAGAGCGCAGTAGACTGCACTGCCCTGCAGTAATGAGCCCTGAGAAGGAGGGGGAACGGGTTTTGGATAGGAAGTTGGTTGTGGAGAGACATTAGCGTGGCATTAGTGGGCAGCCTGTATACAGAGCTAAGTGTCATTAGAATTGGAATCAGGCTATTTCCTGCCTGTGGTGTTGTGGGGATGCATAGCACACACCACTCCCGCTCCCCCTGGATCAGGATAATTGCAGCATTCGTCAGCGGCTCCATTAGAGAACATTTCATTTCCACACGAGGTATTGCAATGTGCTAGCAAGGCGCCGCACAGCCAGAGAGACCGCAGCCACTCCGGAACCTTCACTGGGCTGCTTGGAGAGCAGACTGGGACAGTGGGAACACGAGAGCTGCCTGGGACCCCTGCCTGGTTTGCAAGGGCCCCAGACACAAGGTTTATAATTGGCTAGAGGGGGGCGGGGACCCTCCATCCACACAAGAGACAGAAAGTTTGCATATTACTGGATTACTGGATCACAAATGGAAATCGGCCACGCACGCACACACACACACACACACACATAGAGCACATGTAGGTGTGTGCATATGCCTGCACACACACAAACACACACACGATGCGTGTACTAAGCATGCACGTACATAGTGGGAGGTTTTATTTATACACACTTACTAATTACAGACTTCCTGTCTGCATAGAGAGACGTGCCACAGAGACAAAGAAAAATATATTTAGCTACACACGTGCACACACACGTGTACACACACACACACACACACTGTCGAGGACTCAGAGGACGATGACATCATATTCACCCTCCATTGAGGTTGTCTCAGCTGCAGCTCCAATCTGCGTGGGGCAAGGCCTGGTTCTCCACCGGCAGACAGTGGGATTGAATGCGAAGGCATACAAGTGGAACACAGGCGTGCTAATAGAGCGGCGTGGCATTTCAGGGACGACAGGCTGCTTCCAGGGGGGGCATTAAAGGACCATGAGGTGGATGATGGAGGTTAAGTAGGAAGGCCATAATTAGCGGTCTTCCGTGACTTCCGCGTTTAGGCTTAGACCCAGTCGACAGTGCATCATCTGTTGCACGCAGCGGAGCAGTAAAGCTGGGCAGACACAGCTACGGATCCACACACACACACACTCACATTGTGAAAACTAGCGGATACACTCGAGCAGGCGTACAACAGCAACAATGAGTTGGACGGGGAAGGGGGAAATTAGATTTGAAAGGGAAGAAAGAAGGTCGTCGGGAATCCAGCGAGGTCCTCGTAGACCCTCCTGCGTTACATCTGCAGTCGCCATGGCAACCATTCCCCACGAGCAAGCTAGCTGATAATCAAGCCCCTGTTATCAGCGCCTGTAAGCGTGCGTCCTGTCACCAGGTGGATGGGGCGGGACAGAGATTAATCTCAGCAGATTAAGCGCATCTTTGTTTATCACGGGACTCTCATAAAAGACGGAAGAAAATCATTTCTAAATCAAGTTTTCCTTCTGGGAAATTACTATCAAATCTTCTAATTAGAATTAGTCAGAAGTGTTAAAGGAGTGGCTCAATGTCTAACCTTTGAAAGATTGCAAATTAGAGAGAAAATAGAGGGATGAGAAAAAGAAGGTGGGGGGGGGGGGGAGTGAGAATGAGGGTCAAGGGAGAAACGGAGAGACAAACAGAATGAGAGTGCGACAGCATGGAGAAGAGAAGAGAGGCACAGTGCGTGGTTTAATTAGATGAGCTATAAATAACCCGGGCCTGACATTTGAACTGGATGTCTCTCAGTGATTTCTACTGGATGGGATTGATGTCTGAACACATGCCACCAATTTATGTGCCCCCCTGCTTTACTCACATCTACCTATTCACTCACACATTCTCCATATAAGCCTTGCTATATGCGTCCCACTGGGAGATTGAGAGTGACATATCAAAAACAGCGTTTTGATTTGCTGTCAAAAAGAGGTACGATCAGACATGCGCGACATTCAGTGTGGTGTCAATGACCGGGGGACTTACATCTTACCCTGCGACACCGTCGCAATTTCCTACTGCCAAAATTGTAATTGCCAACTTCCCTTGACACTAAAACACAAATGCTCTAATGGGAGCAGGATCCATGGAGGCTTAGCAAAAATAGTCTAGCTTGAATAAGCATGGACATGCAAGGTTTAATGCGTTCCACAGATGTAATAAAGTATTAAATACTTTAAATTCAATCAAGGCGAGTACTATGCGCATGCACAAAACTGATAACATAATTGTCGAACATCGATTGATCACTGGCAATATGTCGTCAAAAGACAAGGAGAGAGCAGTGGTCTTTTCACCTGCCGAGCAGGGACTGCTTATGGAGCTATATGAGGAGTATTGTGACGATAGAAAAAAGCAGCACAGTTACTTTGCAAACATGTTACTGTTAAATAGCTAAAGTTTGAATAATTTAAATGTAGATTTCCCCTATGTTTATGGTGTATAATTTTAGTTTTAGTTTTGCATTGATTTAAACAGGATGAACATAATTCATTAAATTCCCTTGGGAATTTATACAAGCTCTCAAACAGTGAAAGTCATGTTAAGCTTCACTTTAGCCTGCGAGGGAGCAGTCAAGTTACCTTGGTTACTGAGCAGGGAATCCTATAGGCCACAGTAATGGAACGGAACTCTCACTTAAATTAACTAGACTCAAAACAAGCCTGGATTTCCTTTATCTGCCTTGATGGAATACCCCCCCTGGTCTGTTACATATCAATAAACCATTGTGAGGAAGAGATTTGGGTGTTTTTTCATAGCAATTATGATTGCAGAAATGTATGATTTCCCCATTGACTGAAGTATTATAGTAATAAGTACCACTAGCTAGTCGGAGGTGTGACATTCATATGCAATTTCTCTTTTCTGTTGTTTTTCTAAGGCCCTCCATTCATCCCAAGGAAAGTTGCCATGGGAACGCTTGTTGCTGCGACATGAGAGATGGGTGGGCTATCAGATCCAGTGGTCTTGGTAATAACATTACGGGGGCGAATAGGGGGTGCTGGGTGGTTTAATAGATCGGCGGGGCAAAAGGACAGCAGGGGACAAAGCTAAGCGTGCATTTCTCTGCACCAAAAAGAAAGAGAGGGGGGACAGAGAGATGGAGAGAGGGAGGCTAGGGGTGACACTCACACAGTATGCTGCTGAAGTTAAGCAGGGACACAGAGGTTGTTCATCTGTGTCTCCTGAGAGCGTCCAGGATTTGCCACCAATAAGACCATCAGTCACCAAAGCCACACTCCTCTCCTCTTCCTATGCCATTCCTCTATCCAGACCTGGGCGTGTCTGTCTTCCACGTGTCCCGTACGTGAGGAGAGTGGTAAAGACGGTACGGGCACACACACACACGGGGAGAGGACTGGCTGATGACCGGTTTACATCACAGGTGGAGGCCAGAATGATGCGAAGCAAAGGAGACGAAGAAAAGTTTAGTATACGATTGTGGAATATTATGACTTTTAAATAAACCCCACATCCAAATTATTTAAAACACCGCAAATGCCCCTATCTATAATCCGTGCAGTATTTGTTTACTCTCCCCACAGGGGGGGGGGGGGGGGACTAAAACAAGCAATTATTATAGCAACCCTTAGGATGAATGAGGTGGAACGTGCCTCAAACTCCTGGGTGGCAGGCATGCCAGAAAACGTGTTCTCTTTTTATTTGCAAATGCGGGCCTGTTACATATTTTTAGCACACAAATACGCGCGCACACACACACACACACAGGCACATAAACATACACACACAATCCCACTCAAACAAATGTGTGTGTGTGAAAGTACTGTTGAAAACCTCTTTTCTAATTCAATAGGTTGGTAATAAGGCTTCAGTCTGCTCATACGGCACAGCTGATAATCACAAAGGCTAATAATCCGTACAATTATTAGCCAAGGTTTTAAGGAATTGGCTGAGTTAAATGAGTGCAGCTACTGTGTAATTGTTTGCGTGTGTGTGTCTTTGCTAGCACCCTCATTGGGCTATATGGAAGACAAGAGTTGTCATCACAACGGATAAACTACACAAAGCTCCTCAGGTTGCAGTGAATTGCTTGCAACAGTCTTCATTTTGTGTATACTTTGTTCCCACATGGCTAGACTGCATGGACAGAACGTAAAGCCAGTGTGTTGTGTGTAAATGTGCATATAGAGTTATGTGCGCGTTCTGTGACAAAGCAACACAGTGTGTGTTTCCTAAATATATTATTTGGCCAGCACACACAGTTTCCCAGCCCTAATCTAATCACACCACTCAATGAGATGCTAATCAAGGGTAAATTTGATCATGCCGTCAGGTTTTAAAAAGTAGCAATCAGTAGCCTTCACCCCTTTCACCTCTAATCGTCTCAGTGTTTTATGCGTTTGATGGTTACACTTATTTGGATTGTACCATTCATTTCTGCATTCAGTTATCACCAAATTGCTGTCAGCTCATGTCACTTGAGCTTTCCAAGATCCCTGTCATAATAGACCACAATAAATATAAATATACAAGTATTCAATATGATATGCATGCACACATACTGTAAGCTACTGTGTGAACACTGATACTACAGATTGCTGAATATAGCCTCTTTCTTTAGTTATTAAAATAAGTCAAATAGGCTAAACATGGTGGCATAATTGATTAAGCCTTCACAGTTGGGGTCTGTTGTCATTATCTACTAAAACGACGAGCCTAATGACATGCTTCCCTATAGAGCATATTACCGATATTGCTATCTCACTAATTTCATTATAGATTCCCTGGAGGAAATCAATGCAATACCAAGGCAAGCTCAATACATTTGCACCTATGGGATCAATAGGTCAACCTCACTAACAGACAGGCACAATCTGCTATCGCGTTCAACTTAAAATAATAGTCATTAAAAGCTCATTGCTTACCAAAAGAACATCTAGAGGAGCCTGAAATATGGCCAAACTGTATGGAAAGGGCATAGCAGTAACCTTACAGCAATTCATCTCCTGCTGGCAAGGAGCAATGTAATGACTTTCTGTAGAATTTCACAGTTTCAGAAACAAAATAAGAGTTATTAATAATTGTATTAAGATTCCTTGCGCTGGATCACTTCATGAGAGGACTATCTTGAGATACCCCAGTAAATGATGACAGCTCTCTCGCTGCAGATCAAAGGGACCCTCTCCTCAGAGCCTGTTGTACTGCCAAATCGTCAGCTATCTCTCCTGTGGTCCCAATATACCTTTGATCTACAGGAAGAGTACTACCACCTCTTTATTCAGCTAGTAAAAGTGTGCTAGGCAAGGAATCATAATACAGTTCAAAAGCCATGGGTTGAGCACACTACTACAATGATTGATAAGCATACAGTCAATCGGTGGTGAGCTCTTGCCCCCATCTTGGCGTTTTTCGCAGAGTCAAAAGAAGACACCAGCATTGCTGCATGCATTGTTTCGAAAAAGCAAAGTAATGCAAGGAAGCCGCTGTCCAGGCACGAATCCCTCGGTCCCTAGGTTTGAAAAAGAGAGTGTTACGGCGCTCAGAACATTTACTTTGAGCATCAAAGCAATTTGGGATCATTTCCCAGTTAAATCGGACAAGACATTATGAAACACCTAGACTAGAAAACCTAGTTCTATAATTTGACCTAAACTAACACTTAGTGTTAGTGTTAGAATAAAATAATGTATCGTCATAACAACAATATTAATATTTAAATCCTCTGGAAATAAAAGACACAATAAAAAGTAATAACTGTGAGACAGGATATTTATATTTGATGTCTAATGCTGCAGTTTATGTTCCTTGGCTACTAAGCAATTTAAATGCATTGGTTAACAATGATTAATGGCTTTTCTGTGTCATTCATGTAAATTCACTCTTTCCGTCTCTCTCAACATACACACACAGACACGCACATTGGCTGGGTGTGTTTGTGGGTCAGAGCAAAGCACGCAAGCGTCCCTTCCTGACAACAGCAACAACCATGCCAGGCCACTAAGCAAGGCTGTTGTGCTCATCTGTAGTGCCTGCAGGTTGCCACTGTGCTACTGTGTTAGCCGGGCTAATTTAGGCACTCAGGGAGACCAGTGAAGTAAGTCAGTGGAGCATGGAGGACAGTCTTGCGTACACACACATGCCACTTGGTAATCATGGCAACTTTAGGCTGAGGGAGTTTCTGGGTCACAGAAAAGCAGTTAATTTACCAAGGCACACACACACACAAAAATAAAAAATAAAAACTAGAACATTACTATGTTTCCACTGCAGTAAGCAATCCCCTTTCTCCACCCTCTCAAAAACTCCCTCCCCTCTCCAAATACACAGACACAGAAACATAACAAGCACACACACAGAAGCCCTTCTGCGCCACACTGACTGGAAATACGCATCTGGAAACTAAGCAGCTAAAGCAGACATAACCTGAAGCATAATGTCATACACATTAAATACAGGTTGACTGTCATACATTCACTCAGCTCTGCTGCTGCTGCTGCTGCTGCTGCTGCTTGTTTCTATAAAGACCTCTTTTAAAGAGCTGCTATTGATCCGTCTGGACAGCAAGGACCCCGTGTGTATTTTGTTCTATTTAGAGTGTGCGTGTGTGTGTGTGTGTGTGTGTGTGTCTATGTGAGCTCACAAGTTACACAGTTTTATGAAACACTTATTTTCAGTACTTAATGGAAAGTCTGGTTGTGGTGTCATGGGGCGTCAATCCGTACAATAGGCCTGGATTTTTACATTGTTTAGTTTGTATACTATGTAGTATACTATGTAGTACAGGCTGGTTAACATCACACATTATTGCATTATGTAGGTTTTATTATTACTCAGTCCCCGCCCCCCTCTAGCTCGACATCAACACTTGTCAATAATGACAAAATAACAAGCTATATTTCTGATATGGCCTAGGCCTCTGTCGTGTTGTCAAAATGTGTCAAAATTTATAAAAAATAATATCAAGCCCGTAGCCTGCCGCATATGGAAGCCCGATGTCCTTCGGACGTGGTGGTTAGAATAAACAGTCTCTTTATAACAACAATGCCTTTGCTTAACCAATCATAGTTACATTTGACATTACCAGGCAAAGGCAGCAAGCCGCATAGTTTTAATTAGCTTTTTAGTTAGCTACATTTCTCAAGCCTCCACAGCTCGGCACCTGGAATACGAAACGACAAAAGGACAACCTCAAAAGAGAACCACTGAATCAACCACAGCAGGTTTCAAATCAAAGAGGGAGAAGATTAATTCGAATAGGTGGGCTATGTGGAGGAAGACGGAATGATGTTCTTCTGTACCTCTTCCGGATGCATCCGACAGATGGATGCAAGCCAACTTAGCTGGCAAGCTACTGTATATGTAACTGTAATTTCAGTTGTGTAAACTAGCTGAAACCATGTTCTCAACTTGAACAATAAGTGACTAACTGACGATTGAGATAAGAATAAGAAGTTTACTGTCATGGTTTGGGCTACACTATTGGGTTTTTCCTTGTGTTCTCTTGTGTTCATGTCTTCACTGTCTGTCTGTCTGTGTGTCTGTTTTGTTTGCTTTTGTGTGTGTGTGTGTGGTGGGCGTGGCGCTGCTCTCTCTTTTCCCGCTGGCCGTTTGAGGAAGTACCTACACCTTCTCCAGGGGCACGGCTGGTCTTAATTGTTTAATCGCCTCTCCAATACTTAAACTCCGTGCTTCAGTACGCGGTAGTGACTGTCAGGCTTAACACTAGCTCTCTAAGGATTATTCCTTGTTCTGTGCTTCGCTTATTTTTATTTCCTGTCTCACCTATGTTCAGGAACTGCCTGCCAGCTGACCGTGCTCAACCTGGATATTCTACCCAGCGTGTTCTCCCGCAAGCCCTGCTTCCTGCCTCGCCTGCTCTGGATATCGTCTGCTTCACTATATCAAGTCAAACTACTACGACTCTGCTCTTGGGTCCAACTTTCTGAGAATGTAACATTTACTGTAACTAACGCCATCAATCATATTGTCACACCTATTTCTGTTACAGAGAATGGAGTTGAAAAGCATACACAGCGTTACAGCGTTTAAACGCACACTTTGAACAGAATGGGTA
This sequence comes from Percopsis omiscomaycus, assembly GCA_027575585.1. Classification (NCBI taxonomy): domain Eukaryota; kingdom Metazoa; phylum Chordata; class Actinopteri; order Percopsiformes; family Percopsidae; genus Percopsis; species Percopsis omiscomaycus. The sequence goes on from JAODLI010001743.1 coordinate 25,962, forward strand.
GGCAGTGATCGGGATAACAGGCGCAGGCGGAGATAGATAGGCTAATCTGAAAAATTGATAGACTGAAATATTAGCCAATTTAAATGATACAACTATTGCCATGTTCGTTTCAACCGTCATTCACCTGTCGGCTCATTCTCTGAATTCTGATTTAACAGTTTTTCGCTGTATTCGCAGAGGATACGGAGCCATCAACTTCAAAATAAATTCTCTGTAAATTTATAAACAAATCCCTAGAAAATAAAAGTCTTTAGTACTGTACTTGTAGTACAGAACATATAAGTAAATATTAGTCAAATATTCAACTGAAAGAACTAACTATAACTTAAATATATCTAAGGTTTATTTACAATAGTTGATATGATAGACACTAATCCCCCAACCTAGCCTAGGCTACATAGAAACACCATAGGATGTAATGTATTGCTACCTCCTTCTCTGAGAAATACTTTGTGATATAGCCTGTTTAGTGTAGCTAAAATCTCAATTTCATATTGTGATTGTAAGAAAGTGACTACTATTCCTCTATTACAGCTCATCTTCTTCTTTAGTCAAAGGGACAAATGTCTTCGGGCATAATACACTACTACTAAAATGTCGGACAAGTAACTTTTTCACTCAGACAAGTGAATGACAAATGTACTTATGACAATGTATGACAATGTTATATATCCTAGTTATATATCCATGTCCAATCAGAGGATAGGGGTTATAGGGGTTGTTGTTTGTTTCCATGTAAAATGTGCGCCTGTGCAGCCCTGTAATGTTACAGGGCTATAGAAATAGATTTGACTTAACTTGACTTGACTGTGCTAAATGTGGTCACGATAAGGATGCGTTGCGCACATGGTAATCGGCTCGTGTATTACATAAGAACAGTAAGGCTAAAAATGCTAAAAGGTCTTGCATCAGGAATCCTTGAGCCAAAAAAACAAGGCAGGGAATTATACGCAGCACAAAAAAGGTTGAACTGTTTGCGCTAAGTCTTCAAACATGTATCCGGGGAGTGATGGTCACTTAGTGATAATCTCTGAGATGAATGCCTCAACTCTAATCTCCTCTTTTTCTACCTGACCTTTAAATTATGTCTCTCTCTCTCTCTCTCTCCCTCGCTCTCTCTCTCCCTCTCTCTCTCTCTCCCTTGCTCTCTCTCTCTCTCTCTCTCTCTCTCCCTCTCGGAATTTATACTGTTCTCATAATAACCATGCTATAAAGACGCTTGTCAGGACAATTCTTCAAAAGAACAGGGAGTGCGTCTATGTGTGTGGGTTTGGGGTATCTCTTCCCACAATGCATCAGCATGCTGCGGGTGTCCCCATTGGTCCCCAGCTGCCTGTTTGGTAATTAGTGTCGATGCTAGCAGAGCAGAAATGGAGCCCCCGCTGAGACCTATATGACAGCGGTACTTGGCCACAGAGGACCCTGGAGCGCACGCAAACACACACACAGACACACACACACAGATACACAAAAAGACAGATAGAAACACAAAGATGGCCCCATAAGGGCCTGGGTCTCTGGAGTGGTCATTTTACACTTTGGGGGTAAATATTTAATATGAGCAGACCAAATCCTCGCCCTCTGGAGGCGCACATCGCATGGAAGCTTAGCAAAGTGTGACAAACATCCCAGCCTGGGATCATTACAGCTAGACAATAGCAGCAACACATTCCCATTACATGATACAGCCCAGCTCTGCGCAAACGCAGGCTTAAGATGAATCACCGTTTCCTTCTGTGACAGCAAGAGCGATGTGACACACATTTCAGTGGGCCAGGCTTCTGTTCCATTGTGAGCATCACAGATTACCCGTCTCACTGTCGGAAAAAAGCGCGCCAGATGCGTGTTTGTCATTGTCAGTCCCCTGGAAATTGAGGTGAGGGTTCAACAGTTCCTTGTTAGCCATCGCAGACAGAAACTCTGCAGGGCCGACGCCCGCGGAAGATATGGTGTCAGCACCGTCATTGTTAGCCACTGCGAATCCGCGATCGTCCGCTAGCTGGGTTAATGCAGGCTAAGGCATCCCCATCACAGAGAAAGAAGCTTGACTAATCACCTAGCGTGGGTGGTCTCCCATCCTCTTAGAAATGAGCAGAGGTCAAAATGTACAGTAACCTAGTGGGTCCACGCTACACGGGCACTAGTGATGGATCGTCTCAGGGAAACCGTTCATTTTTCATTACCGGCCATAAGAGGGGACATAATTTAATATTATGGTAATAAATCGGTCCCTCTCCTAAATATCTTACCCAAGGGATGTGGAGCAGGGCTAAGACAGGGAACGGCGCCAGACAGTCCAGGTAGTAACCTCACACACACACACACACACACACACGATACATCACACGTGGACATGTAGCCACAGACGTCAGAGACATGCACACAAACACACACGCGTTGATGCATGCACGGGTATCCCTGCTCACAGCCCTATGTTTAAGACTTGCCGTAAAGCCTGCTGCTAATGAGTCCTATTGAAAGCCCAGTTCTTGTAGCCAAGGCCTCCCTAGACTCCTCATCCTGGTTCCTCCATCTCTTCCTTTCGCGCTCCCTCTTCCTCCATTCTCTCCGTCACCAGCTCTCTGCCGGTGAGCTAGTGCCAAAGAGGGGGGGGCGGGTTCCATCATTAGGTGTCTCTACCGGTACGGGAAGGGAGGCTTTCATCTGCTGTGGCTGTTGATGGACTGTCGAATTTTCTATTAATGGACACAACACACAGCCTCATCGCTCATTAAAAATGAATGGGGACAAGCTCTCTGCGCTGATAATTACACATACAGACACCTAGGCCTGGCAGTGCACACTGGGTTCTTGGGGGACACAGACAGGAAGACAGAGGCCACCAGAGCCAGGTATAGTGCACATAATGTAGAAGTCACTTTTGAATGTGGAAGTAAAGTGTTCAAGTGGCGTATTTGTGTATATGATAATAGCTATATTATGTATCATTTCATATAATACACAATAACAGCGTGTCACAGATTCATATTTAATTAAGGGCTTTTCTTCACCGTCTTACAGACAATAATCTGAGCACAAACATCTTGAAAATAAGAGTTTTAAAACATGACAGCATGTCAGGTCAGTGAACCTGTACAGTAGGCCATCGCAACATAAACCACACGTCTGCCAAGAAAAACCTTTAATCCTTACCGAGAAGTGTAGTAGAGGAGTGAGGAAGCGGTGACAGCAGAGGCGGCTTTGCTATGGCTACTGTGTGTGAACTGTGTGGGAGCGCGAGAGATCGGGTGAGAAGCAGTGCAACACCCGGTACAAAGCACAACAGAAGATAAAAAACAGACGGGGAAAAAAACAAACATGATAAAAGATGAACTTCGAGAGCAGAACAAAAGCTGTGACCTGACACTACTTTGTACACGCTGACAAGACAACGTACAGCAACGGATACACAAGAGAGGGGTTGAGAGAGAGAGAAAGAGAGAGAGAGAGAAAAAAGCTAGGGGGACACAGAAAGAGAACTAGCAACAGATCCAATAGAACCACTGTAAGAGATTGCTGGCATATTGCTAAAGCAGACTACCTGTCTGCTTTAACCAAAATGGCTAATTTATTTTAATGAAAGAGAGAGATGCACAGAGAGTGAGGCAGACACATGAAATGGTGACAGTTAAAGAGAAACATTGTGCGAGAGTGAACGTGGCAGAGAGGTGCGTAGAGAGACAGGAAGTAGAAAATAGAAGAAAGACAGCATTATACTCGAAGAGAGAAGGAACAGGCTGGCTGATACGGCATCCGAGCAGGATGCGTCGAACCGTGCAAACGTGACTGTTTCTTCAATTACAGTTCATTTATGTTTACACGGGAAGCGGAAAGAAACCTAAACACGACCAAACAGCCTCCAGGGCCAAAGCTATTAAGTAAAACTGCCATTTATTTTGTATTGATCGTCCCGCAGATTAAAAATTCAGCTGCCACCGTGTGCCTCCTGTTTAACTATGCTTACATTAGAGGTAGAAACAGTGATAAGTTGCCTTGGAATGACGAGATGTTCCTTATTCTAAAAGCACTCTCCCCAGGTGACACACTTCCAGCCAGGCAGGACTGTTTACCCATAAAATATGGTGAGCTATTACTTAAACTTAAATTACAATTAAATGGGCAACATGCTCAGAACTCCCACATGCTGTATGTAAATCAACTCAGCAAAAGTAGCTTAACGCAACTCATTCACATGCATAACCATAGGCCACAGATAAAGTTGCATTTATCAATGTCTGTACCTAGACCGAAGGGATTGATTTCGTTACTTTTGAACATGTAAGATTTTGTTATTTGTCCTGTGGGGTAAAGCAGTAAGTGAGTCTATAATAATAATGAGCTAATATAATAAAAGCTACTGTAAGCAGTTTACTTATTTGTACAATGAACATAGGCAATATGTACTAAAAGAAACAGAAACAAAAGAAAAGCCTATTTCATCTTACTTTGCCAGTAAAGATAGCTAGACAGTTGAGTCACACACTTTTGTAATCTGAGAGGAGAATATTTTCACCTTATTTTTTAAATTTGACAGTAAAGCATTTGCATACACTGCCAGCATCACAGTGGCAGGAGAAAATATTTTACAATGTTTGCTATTGTGTCCCAAAATAAGGTGAAAATGAGGAGCAGGAAAAGCCACAAACATGGGAACACCATACCAACTGAACAGGACAGATCCCAGGATATGTCTTCTTGTACTTAATAAAGCACACAATATGCTTTATTAAAAGGAAAACAAGACTACAAGAATGACAATGACAAAAGGAAATTCAAATTATATGCTAAGATGGGTACCTTCTACCAGGCATGCTATTTTAGAATACAAAAATACTTGTGTGTGTTTACTTAACAAAAACAAAGAATTATAGGCTATATTCTATTCAAACCAAGAATTCAACAAAATGTTATGGAGAAGGTTATACAACCTGCTAGCAAAGCAAATTGCTGCTTTTTCTTTATCCTAAAAAATGGCCTAAAACAAAAGCACAAACAAAGAAAACACTGTCATTTCCAACTTAATGTATTCACTTTTCCCGAATGTAAGTTATTCCTCCATTTGAATTAATTTTTGAAGTATGTTCAACTCCTCACAAGTTTCTCTTTCAGGGACTCACTTCTTACACTTTCTTCATATTTTGCATATTGTCGTTAATCCACGTATGATTTCTCTTTTACTAGATGGAGTCAGGATGAACGTGGGCTGTTCAATCAATCTTAGAGTTACTTTCATGTTCCTTGCTACAACAAAATATACAGTATGGGATCGATGACACGTGCACAGCAAGCTAAGTGGCAACACTTCAAATGAAAGCTCACTACGTTATTACACACACACACACACACACACACACACACACAGCGTCCACACACAAGGATAACGCACACAAAAAATATCAACGTGTCAAAACAACTGATAGTAGCCACAGGGTTGATTTGTGTGTGTGTGTATTTGTGCATGTGTGTGTCTGGGCCCGTACCAGTGTGTGTGTGTGTGTGTGCCAGCCTCTGCTCCGTGGCTCACAACCATGGGCGACAGATTCTGTATAATATGTCATATTCATTATTCCACAGGCCATGAAAAGAGAGAGGAAGAGAGGGGAGAAAGAGAGGGGAGAAAGAGAGGAGAGATAGAGA
>JAODLI010001744.1:0-11014 GCA_027575585.1 Percopsis omiscomaycus
ATGACAGACGCAGCTGACAAAATTACAGCAGCTCCTTAAAAATATAAAGCCGATGTGTCGTATTTCAGCTCTCTTTTGACATGTTCAGTGAACTATGTGGAATATCGCAATATGTATTGTATCGCAATGTATCGTGATATAATCTTATCGTGAGCCATGTATCGTGATATGTATCGTATCGTGAGGTCCTTGCCAATACCCAGCCCTACTAAAATATTTAACCCTCTCTCACTTACAGGGGAGAGGGGGGTTACAATTAGTTCATTTAGCAGACGCTTTTGTCCAAAGCGACTTACAATTGCATGCTGGGGCAGGTAGGGGTTAGATGCTTACAGATGCTTAAAGGGGCTCGAACCCACAACCCTTCCGAATGGGAGTCCAACACCTAGACCGCTAGACAATCCTGCACCGGAGTCCTTATACATGACCGCACGAAGGAAGTGAAGATTTAGAACCTCCTTGCGCAACTTTGAATTGCAGAAGCTGGCTAGCATGTGAGAGCAACCATCAAAGCCCGTCTCAGACACGAATCAGCTGTGAAATTCTATCTGGGGAGGGTAGGGGGGGTGAAGCCTTCTCTAGCCCCGGGCATTTCTTTGTCTCTACCCCTCCTCAACTAGCCAAGAGAACGGCTTCAAGGAACAAAAACAAATGATATATTAATGAGGAATATGACTGCGCTATTGATATGGTTGTGTGGCTGCTGGTGATGGATAGGCTTTATAAGTAGAGAAAGGTACGTTAGTGGGTTGGGGGAGTACACGGTAAATCTTTTACAACCGTGTCCAACTCTATAGCAGAGTTAGAAGGTAATAGTAAAAAATGTCAAGAGTATTATGTCCACAGTTTGGCAAGTAATGGCTAACGCTTCCTTGTACATTGCAATCAATACTGTATAAAAATTACCCCTACCTCAGAACTACAAAGCTAATGGTCAGCAAAACACGCTTAATGAACCAAATATGCAGCTATAAGCAAAGCTCCCCCCCCCAATGTAACACAAATGTCAAAAATTGCTGGCTAACACATTAAAACTAGTAGGCTCAGTGCACTTCAAGATGTTATCCAGTCCCTTGAAACACACAAGAACACGTTATATTTCATTAAATATTATAATGCATTAGCCTGCGATCTTAACGTAATTTGTTAGTTCTCCAAAATCCTGCCCTGGCAGGCTCAGATTAGCAGCTCCCATGTCTGGATATTCTGGATTTTAATGAAGGCAACTGCACTCCATGTATTTTGGCTGCCTCTCATCCCCTCTCCCTTCACCGGTTAAATATAGATGTCTGAATCATGTCCATTAGGACCGATCGCTCGCTCGAACAGGTGGCCATATAAGAGAGTTATTAAGAATTCAGCACCAAACGCCAATAAAGGGGATGATAAACGCACACACGCAAACCAGCTGGCCTTTCCTCGCACAAAAAACGCAACCCCTCTCCGCGGCGCGCGGCAGCTGTCAAATCGGACGCCGCGCAGGGGAACGGAGCTGTCAATCAAGGGACAATCAAGGCACGCGGTGAGCGGAGAACAGCTGGCGTGAGATAAAGACAACACAGGGGCACGAGGGATGCGAGCCATGTAGTGCTTTGCCTGCAGCGCCACAGGGAACGCCCGGAGTGGAAGGCAACACCATCCTAGCAGGGGCAGGGGGCAGGTAGAGAAATGTGAAATTCCTTTCAGCCCAGCAGACTGGGGAGTTAATGTGCCTCTCTGCAGCCACCCCCTCCCACAACAAACAAATACCCCCACAATAATAGGTGCACTGAATGCCTAGTGGCCTGTTCAGAGAGACAAAAGGACCCCACCGTTCCTGGGGGGGGGGGGGGGGATTACTGCCTCAAGTGGACACCTCACCCCCCAGTGTCTCTAAACACAGCCATCCAAATGTGAAAAGTAAAGTAAGCAGCCATGTGTTGGGGGCACGGGCCATTCAAAGAGAACAGCATGCCCCCCATGCCACACACACACACACACACACGTATCCATCCCTGCCCCCGCATGTGGCTTGCCAGGTCTGCCAAGATAAGGTTTTATAGGTTATCAGTCACATGTCCGTCATACAGGGATTGAATTCGAACAGGACGGAAGACATGGTCTGACCTATGACCTACCCCTCCCTACGGGCCGCCTATCATATAGACGAGACAGAGACAGAGAGAGGAATAACTGTAGTCCCCCGGCACCCTCTGGGCGGTTATGTGGGAAGTAATGCCGCAGTTTGCTGCCTTTTATAGAAGACCCTTGTGTCTCTCTTCCCTCGGTCCCCCTTTTGCGTGGAGCATCAAAGCCTCTGGAGTGGGAGTATCTAGTTGTGTAGCTCTGGGAGATTATCTCGGTCCGATGGCACAGGAACACATCGCATGAATGTTGGATGCCTCTATAATGGAGGCTGTAACATGGCAGGCGGTACGCATTAGCCTGGCTCGCTCCACCTAGCTTACTCAGCTTTTAATGCTTCCACGCAGGGAACGATTTTCAATATTCACATTATTATTGTGCTTTTTATTATTTCATATCGATGTTTGGCCCACCTCCAAAATGCTTGACATTTACTGTAATGTGGAAAAATCTTAGAATGATGGCTCAGCAGAGCGCAAAAGTACACTAAACACAAGCGCTTGATTAAATAATTGACAATATAACTCTATACCTATAGCAGTTTGACAAGGCATCAATGCACGGCATGTATAAATGTGCCATAAAATGGGTGATGTACCACCACTTATAACTTTGATTTGTATTTGTCAATGCTTCCAACCACAAGCAGAATTAAAAGACCAGACACTTTAAAAGGTTCACTCCTTGATTGTTATAGTGCCCCCAGAAACCCAGGTTTCTGGGGGCAACTGGCCAACTGGCCAAGAATAGGCGCGTGACAGCACGGGGAGAGGTAGAGAACGGTGTGAGTCTATGACGGGGTAGAGAGGAGTGTCACCCACTCAGCTGCAGGAGGGGAGGTTGCAATGCTGGTTTCAATTAACAGTTAACCCACACTGTCACCCAGACGTCGGCTCCAGTCGGACCTGGCTTATAGGGGTGGCATGATGAATAAATTAAACCATACGTTTGTAATTTTATGTGCGATTAGGTTCGACCTACTTGGTCTCTGGACAGGGAGCAGAAAAACGTGTTGCTTAATGGACAGCCGGGAAAGATAAAGACAGAGGGAAAAAATTGTGGTCTCTCTGGCGGAGTGAGCGCGCATATCGATTTGTTCCTTTAAAGCATCCGGTGGCACAACACAGCGCGCAGACAGAGAGACAGAGAGAGACAGAGACAGAGACGGAGAGAGGCCAGTGTTTGCCTAGACCGAACCCATGAAATAAAGATATCAACAAGAACAGAATATGCTGCTGCAGCCAACGTCGCCACAGGGGCTGTTCATGTTAACCCTCCTGGCAACCTCCATTAAAAAGAAATATTAAGATTGTGATTGTGTGTGTGTGTGTACATGCCACTGTGAGAGTGCATGTGCCACAGTGTGACTGTAATAGCAGAGGCAGGGCTAGCTAATGTCTCCTTCTGCTTGGCCAAGCCCCTTATTCATTCCTCATTGTGTGTGAGCAGGGGCCGTACATACACTTGTAATCATCCACACCGGCATCATGTGGGGTCCATTGAGAAACCATTAGCAACTAGGAAACCAGTGAGGGATGAGAGGAAAACAGGGGGAAAGGGGCGGGGAAGAGAGAGAGAGGAGGAGGGAGGGAGGGAGGGATGGATGGACGGACAGGAGGATAGCTGATGGATGGTGTGCATTGGGAAGGGTGGAAAGAAGTGAAAGAAGGGGAAGAAGAGGCAGCAGTCCAAGTAAAGAATAATGATTCTGTTAGAAAGATAAGGGCTGCTGGTTCTATTAGGGGATGCTAAGCATTCATATAGATGCTGATATTATCATAATGATACATATACAGGACATGAAGTCTGTCATGAAGTAGCCATTGGAACCCCTGATACCTGCTCATCAAGAACTACAAGCAATATTTTTATTAAAGAATTCAACAACAATCGACAATCGTCAGTCAACAGTGAAGAGCTAAATGTCATTTTAAAAAAATTTGTTTTCAACTTTAAAAAGGAGAAAGTGTGCTAATTATATTTAGAGTAAAGTGTTCCAAGCTTCAGAAATTGTTGTAACAAATTATCACCAGTTAAATCACCTGTTTGGGTCTGGAACAGCAAAACCATATTTGTACATTATTGACAAATATCATATGACTGTTTTTTATTTATTTAAAATAAACTGGTACCTAAATAGACAACATAGTTTGATATATATTCTTTTTAGATAATTAATAATACGTTATAATTCTGACAAAATTGACTGCTCACAATTTCCCAATTTTCTCACCAAATCTGTGTTTAATTAAGAGGTTAAGAACAGTTAGGACATTCTTCAACATTGGCTGCCATAATATTCTATATATAAATACACAGAGCACAGACTGGAATTTTCTAAATAAATTTTTTCCCATTCCAATATTAATTATGAATACAGCTGGTTATGCTTCACTAAAGGAAGTACATGATGACTACATTTAGTACACGCCTGAAAGACACTTTCAGGTGTTTATTCATGTAACCAGGGCTCTCCCCTATATCAGCACTGCATGCTGTCTCTCTCTCTTCATATACATGTATCCCTCTCTCGGATGAATGACCAACTGTCACCCCAAGTCACAGCATGACATATCTGCACATCCCACAAACAATGACAAATAGTATTTAGATGTGTACAAACACCTCACAGCAGACGGTTCTTTCTGTTGAGAGTTAAACTCCTTACCTAAGCTAAAGAAACAAATACAAAATTCATAACTGTTCATGTTTGGACTCTGTAAGGCACATTTTACTGTTCCTCATATGAATGCTCACACACACACACACACACCTCACTGCCAAAATACATTAAAACATTATTTCTGATAGAGGCGACTATGCGCAAGTGGCCCTTTCAGTTAACTCCCCTAACCATTTCATTAACATAAGGCGCTAAAGGTTAGCTGTGAAATAGACTGTGGCAGCAGGGTCACACAAGCAATGAGTCACAAGCCAATGACCTGCAGAGCCAAAGCCAAACTCAGGAAGAATTGCATTCATACACTTTTGGATTTCCAGCCAAACCGAAAATGCGGTTTTCTCATTTCCTAAATTGGATTAGCAAATAGTACATTTTTTATCCGTGTCCAGTGTAAAGTGAATTGGGGGGGGGGGGGCCGTACCCACGTACGCATCTTAAAAAGGAACCACACATGTGGTTTGCCTTGTGCCTACTAACAAACGATTACATTTACCACTGTTATTAGTTTTCCTTTGAGAGAAAAACTACACACACTTCACACTGTGCGTAGCCTATATAGTAGCACAGTTCAGCCTACAAAGAGGCAAACGGAATGTTCAATTTGCCTAAAGGCGGACATGTAGGCTATCACCTACCTCACAGGGGGGGCTGGGGCTCGGAGAGCAGAAAAGAAGTGTGTTAAAGAACAACTGTTACAATGTGACCCCAGGGATGTGTAAAGAGTGAGTGTGTGTGTGTGTGTGTGTGGACGTGTGCATGAGCGTGTTTGAGTAAAATAGTCTGCGTGTGTGTGTGAGAATCCACTTACGACTTCCTGTGTGCCAGTGGTAATAACATGACGGCAAGGTGTGTGTGTGTGAGTGGGCCGAGGCTGGTGTTCCAGTCGGAGGGAAGGGGCGTGGGTGGATACGGTGTCTGAGGGGGGATCTGACGGCGGTGCGTTATGAGCATGGCTCAGCAGATAAGAATGTGCTTCAATTAGGCCAAGATCACATGAACCTCAGTTCACACACACACATAAACACACATTAGGAGATACAGTAGCCTATGTGCGCGCACACACACACACACACACAGCTAAGACTGATAGAACATAATACAACTGTCAAACTGTTTCCCCGTCTACCGGGGAGTTTTAACGCCCTCACTTTAAGCGCTGCCAACTTCTATGTCAAATGTGGGCTATTTTAGGTGTAATCTGACAGGTTCTTCCTCCGTTATAGTCACACTTGAACGCAGGCACGTATCCTCACCTGCTGCGAAGGCGTTAATTCCTCTGTAGTTGTGAGATGTGAATCTCTCCCGACTCTAAATCCCAGGGATTTGTAAAGCGTTCCAAATCCAAACAGTCTGGGCCAAGCTCCTGCAGGAAAGAGTGGCATTCGCTTACGTCCAAAAGATGTGCGTGTGCGTGCGTGCGTGCGTGCTTGCAAGAGACGGGCCAGTTGTTTTGGGAAGACACAGTTAACCCACTCTCAAGCAGCACGGCCAAAGCTACCGTCTGAGAAGAAGTGTGTGTACACACACGCATGCCACACGCACAAAAACAAAACAAAAAAAAACATACAAACATTAAAAGACAAACCGAGGCAGCCGGCCGGCGGAGAGCAAACAGCTTGAGAGTTCCAGCAGAAGGGGGTCGAGCCAGCGGTAGAGGTCCCCCCAAGATCAAGTGCCTCGGCTGGGTGCGAGGAGTCAGGATTGTGTGTCTCTCTCTCTCTCTCGTCAGGTAGGCTACAGCAGACGATAAAGCACAGGCTGCGTGTGGTTCTCTACAGCGCTCCGTTCACGTCTCCCGCGACGTCCTTGCGTCTCATGCATGTGTTTGTGTTCGCTGTGTGCACGCACCACACTGCTCCCACAGCCGGCTGCTGCGGAATGAGCCAACCCACGGCCCCGCCCCCTCTAACACTTTCAGCCAATAGCGGGGGGTTTCCATTATGCTACTTCAAGCCCCTCCCCGCGGACAGTTTGGCGACACGGACAAAAGCCCAGGTTCACACCGAGAGGATCACATGCACACGCCGCCTAATACAAGAAGACGCGTACACGCGCTCCAATTGTTTCGACAAGCTTGCTAAATGCCTTTGTCCTCACAATGCTGCATTTTAATATACTACACGTTTAAAAAGAGCAGCAAGCTCTCTCTATGCGGGTTAAAAGTATTTTTATGGGACACAAAGACAAAGGCTAACAATAAAACTATGGTTAAGATTCAAAGAGACTTTTGCTACAAATGAATATAGCTCAAAAGGAATAGGATAGTCAGGAGACGAGACAAGGCAAGTCCACTCAACGCCTTAGTCGGCCTGTAGAAACATGTTTCTGAAGCTGTGTTAACACCTAATATCTTCCTTTCTTTGGTTTGAAACAGGCCAGAAATGATAACTTGTTGCATTGCATCTGGTCGGTTTACTGCCGTGTAACAAACAATGCCACTTTCATTGGAGTTTTGTCTACCTGATCTTCATCGGTTGTCTGACCAGCTGAGTTTACGATAGAATACAGTCATTATAGCACATCTCACCACTGATACCTGTGTTAAGGTGGGCCTATCAGTGGTGCAGGACACATTAGTGTAGTCATTGCAATGCTTTGATTCAAGATAAGACTTGATTGCCAGTGAGAAGCGGAGCCACCGCAGGGGGCAGAGGGGGTGCGGCCGTCCCAGGGCCCATGCTCAACAGGGGCCCCCTTGCTGAGATACTTTTTGGCTGGGCCGCAAACAACGGATGTCTGTCCCTGACTGACTGACTGAAGTCCCACGAATACTTTCCTCCGTTTGAGGAATATATATTTTAAAGCGAACCTCTTTATTCAGTTTAAAGCGAACCACCAATATTGTGCACGGGAAACGGTGTGTGCAGAAAAAGTATTTATTTAAGATGGCCGTCTGCACAACCAGGAAATGCCCTCGTCTAGTGGAAGTCACTATGTGTACAAGTAGTCTTGATTAATGTTCAAGGCATATAACAAACATTTCTTTTCAACAAACTTGTTAATTACCCCAACATTGTGCTTGTGATTTGTGTGTGTAGAAGACGTAGTAATAAAGATTCCAAAGATTTCCGCTAATTCCAAAGCACTCTGGCATATGGGCTCGTGCATACAGACCTAGTCGACACGCCCACAAGGCGCTGAGACGCGTCCGCAGGGGATGAAGTATACTTTCAAGAGCACCAATGACGATCACTGAGTCACGCGTTTGCTAGTACGAACGCGTGACTGAGTGATCGTCATTGGTCGGGCGAATGCCTCGTGTGATCAAGTTACTGTTTTACATTTACATGTACAGCATTTAGCAGACGCTTTCATCCAAAGCGACTTACAATTAGTACATTTGTCAACAGTTGAACTGGCTAACCACCAGTTTTTGCAAGCAGATAACATTCTCCTAGAATAAGGACAGCATCATGTAACAAGGCCATTTTACCTATGACAGTCAATAATTGCAATAATCAAAAGTTATCATTCGCTCCTCAAACAGTTGATAATTGCTAACGGCAAAGTGCTTAATATTCCAAGAGCTGATTAGGGCTGTGCTAAAAAAAGATACAGCAATATATCGCGATATTTACTTTCGCAATATACTACATCGATTTCCAGCTCAAAAATCGATTCTATAAAAAAAAGAACGCGAGACGCTGCCCCCTCCGCATGGTAGAGCGCAAATCTCATTTCAAAATGTTCGCATTGTAGGAGCGTGCAGAAAGGGCAGAGTTTTATGTGATAATGTATAATTTGCAATGGGCGGTTTTGAAGATGACGTAGCGTCTAACATTTTGGGGTACGTCTAACATTTTGGGGTATTCCTAAAACAACTGCAAAATCAATTTTGAATCAATACAAAATCCATCAATTTTCTCCTTTTTTATTTTGTTCTGGATGGTGGAACAACACTAAACTAGAGACAACAATTGGTGAGTGAAACCTCCATAATCAATCTTTATTAGCTTAAATTGTGGTTATGAAGAAATCAGTCAGAATGTTGTATGCCACTTCATATTTGAACAGGCCTTGTACGTTGTTGTATAATGCTGTCTATTTTATGTTTATGTTATTCCCCTGTAAGAAAACATGGTACAGTGCAGCTGTCTGGATAGAATAGGATATATCAGGTATTTTTTACAGTTGGGAATTTTAAAATGACATCATCAGCAGGGCCCGTCGAGAATGCTCCGCCCCCCCTGTGCTGAGAGTCTAGCTCCGCCCCTCTTGCCAATAATGTAGGTAAGCATGTTTCGTGTAGTGTGTAGGTTTATTACCGACATGGCTTGATGCAATACATCCCAAACTTAAGCAAACGATAGCTGCAACGTGCACAATCTACACAGAACACCACTAACAGAGGTCCCAAAGAATACGACAGAGAAGATTGTTTTAGGAGACTAGTTTCGGTGGAAGATAAGTTAAGACTATGAAGTGAATTTAAAAATTAGATTTATCATGGTTTTCGAAGGTTTAATCTGTGTAACACCTACCAAAATGAACCGCACCACAAACACAAACAGCGAAGGTGTTAACACAGCCACTAAGTGTTTATACAGTATTTAAAATCAGCTACTGAACATGGATTGCAATTTCAACACATTTCATAGACATAAGGGATTAAAAAACAGTAAAAACAAATCAGAGCAACATTTGTGATACGCATTCATGAGCTATAGAGTGAAGAATAATCCATAAACAGGCTTTTCCTTGCCTCAAGAGATACATTTTAGGAAAGCTTTAGTTTTCTATACAGGGCACAGTATCTGTGGCTTGAAGGAGATTGTAGTCTGTATAAAAACACATTTAACTCCCAGTATTATAGCTAAAAACGACACTGGGGAGATAACCATGCTTGATTTCCTGGATTCCTATTTGAGGTTTTGAGTTGTTGGGCAGGAAAAACGTGGGCTGGAGAAGCAAAGAGGTATTTCTCGGCCATCAGGGGGCCTTTGAGAAAGGCTCTTAACCCTCAAACCCTCTTGTTGAGCTATTCAGTGGCGAGCAGTAAAAGCCGGTGGTTGTCCTGCGAAGGCACCAGGAATTTAGAGACGTGTTATTATGAGACTGAGGGGAAAGAACAGGACTAACAACCATACATAACCTTCTGCTGCAAAAAGGTCATAAAAGTGATCCAGACGTGTAGATAGTGTAGATATAAAGAACGATCAATATAGCAGCCACCATTTCTTTATACAAGAAGTTAACTAATCTAGTTTGTAAACTAAAATTGAGTGAAAAGGAGAACAGCCCAGGAGTCATAAATAATTCAGATACAAGTTGTTTTTCTTAAGATCACTAAAAACTTGACTTAGACAACTTCTGCAGTGTTGTCTGAATTTATTTATTTATTTCTCTCGCATGCGTTCTGAATAACAAACACACAGACACACAGACACACAGACACCCCTGTAACCGTCAACAGAAAAATACACGTATACGTGCACACCAAAACACCCACAGACATATGTTTAAGGTGAGACTGAAGATTTCGTAGAGGCAGCATATGCAAATATTCCATATGGACGCGTCTAATCCCACCATGCAGTTATGGTGGAAGGAGACAAAGTGCATGGACAAAGTCTAAAGTGTGTGTGGACCTCCTACAGCTAAAGGTACACCCCTCCTGCTCACTTGCACAGGAAAACACGCCAAATGTCCTCACCGTCATTGCTGACGTGTGCATGCATACACTATAAATGAGTGCCTGTTCCTTGGCGCGCGACTCTGCACGCACATTGTTATCATGGGTGGGCGTGTGTTCATGTGTACGCGAGCGGTACTTTGCGTTTTGTGGGCGTGTGCGTTGCTGGTCTGACAGCTGATACTGCGGGCAGAGGGCCTCTGATAGGTCGAGGGTCGGCTGAAGGCGGGAGATGGGAAGCCTGGAGGAACAGCTGGAGGAATGTCCTCGGCAGCTGTGTACCAGGACATCCGCCCTCCTATTGGCTGGCACCGGAAAGCTTCCCTCCAGCCAGAAGCATACTCCACTGCTCCCAACCTCCATTTCAAAATATGATGGTTAAAAACAATAGGAATCTTTCCTGTGACATCAGGAGAGGGCTAAGGGATATACAGCCTGCTAATATAGAATAAACTAACATAGAAAGAAAGGTTGCAAAAACCTCATATCAAGGGTAAAGGTGTGTGTGTGTGTGTGTCTGTGTGTGTGTGTGTGTGTGTGTGTGTGTGTGTGTGTGTGTGCCAGCCATGACCTCT
>JAODLI010001746.1:0-11013 GCA_027575585.1 Percopsis omiscomaycus
TTATCAAACAACAGTTTTCATTTGCATTGCTAAAGTTGGAATACCTTACCTGTCCAGCAGAAAACAGGCAACTTCGGTGTCGCTTTGAAAACATTTATCCCTCATTAGAGCTTTCCATCTGGGAAAAGCCACACCGATGTTTACTCGTGATTTCTGCCTGCGTCTCTCCTGTATTCGTGTGGCTTCATCATGCTTTCGCTTTTTCGAAGCAGATTCACCCTCCGTCGCCTCTTGTACTAAATAATATCTGTGGTCCTCCATTTGTCCAAAATTCCACTTCTAATAAAGGAGAGGACGTCTACTACTACCTAATAGCATAGACTATAAAAATTGTATTTAGAGTACTTCTTCTGCTGCTGCTGCTTCTTTTTCAAGGTAGTGATGAAATGCGCTCTGTAGAGCCGTTTGTCTGCTTTGGGCTACTGTAGAAACATGGCGACGAAACATGGCGATGCAACATGGCGACGTCCATAGAGGGGTGCCCGCGGTTATGTAGATAGAAATGGCTGATTCAAAGGTAATGACATTATAATGGTTTATTATATAAGGTCTTTATACACCACTGTAAACATAGTTATGTATCTTATATTGCATTTCTGTCACTAGATCCTCAGAAATATTACACACTGGACCTTTAATATCTACAGTGGATGGCTATGTCATATATAGACTTGATTCATATCTAAACTATTATACTGTATATGGGATATATAGACACAATTAAGTTCCAGACCTGTATATGTCTCCTGTCCACCTGGATGGGGTATATGGTGTGTAAAACAGGGGGTCTGGTTTCATACAGACCCAGTGAGTCAATACTGTAGGCAGGTGGTACCGGAGCTATCTGTCTCTGGAGGAGCTGCAAGATCACTGTGATGTCTGCCGTCATCCGACTCTCCAGCCTGGAGAGGAGAAATGCTGAACCTTCACCAGGGATATTATCAACCTCGAAATGTGTCTATCTAGTATTAACCATTTGTATATCTGCTACGGTGGAAGTACTAACCATATATCCACTCCAGTTGAGGTATTAAAGGAGAACTTTGGTTCTTTTTAAACCTGGGCCCTATTTTTCCATCTTTGAGCGTCCAAAATTTCAGTAGGAACAAGTACCGCTCTAAATTTCTCCTGTATTGAGTTAAAACGCAAAAAATGTTTACGCAAAATTGCTATACAATGGAATTGGGCCCAGGTAAAGAAATCGCAAAGTTTCCCTTTAAACGTGTCTGATGCAGTAGAAGTACTAACCCTGAATGTACTGCAGTACTAAGCATGTATCTGCAGTAAATATACTCAGCATGTATCTGAGTACAGTGAGTACCTAGTGAGCTGACCTGTTGAGTTGGGACTGCAGCAGTTCTAGTCTGGAGCCCAGATCGCCTGGTCTCATCTCTGTGAATGCTGGTTGCTGGTAGGAGTCGCGCACAGAGGACGACCTCCATGCACGGCTGGAGAATGGCGAAACCTGTCTGTTAGGCCAACAGCCATACACTGCACAATCACACACAGAGTAAAAATTACCCACTGCCCCAGAACTGTTTGTGTCGCTTAAAAATATCACTATGGTATCAGTGCAGACAGAAACATCACTAGTGACGTTCTACCTTGGCGGCCACGATCCATCGCTGCATCTCTTGCCACAGAGGAGGCACCAGGGGGCAGCAGTCGGACTACAGTGGGGGAGGTGTCTTCTGTGGGGTACAGCTCCACCTTGGCGCAGTGGATGAGGGCCTCATTTAGGTCCTCATCAGACTGAGAAAGTGAGATGCCAAAGCTGCATTGGTCAGTCCGAGGGGCGGAGCTACGCGGATGAAACGACGACTCATCGTGGTCCATCCCATCTGATGATAGAACAGCAGCTAACTTTAAACTGCAGGGTGTCACGGTTTATTTAATGCATGTTAATATTAAAGTTGCAGTCTGACTTTCCGTCACCCTCCAGTGAGTCAGTATGTAAGTGTGATGTGTGTGGTGTCAGCGCATGAACAGCACGTGAGCCAATGGGGGTGCAAACCACTGCTGTTTGATGTAAAACACCTCACAATCCGTGTCCACACACCAGAAAATAATAACAGAAGGTCAAATGGAACAGCTTTCATGAATGGGCAGCAGACCAAATTTCCTCAATCAGACAGAATTAGCAGCTACACACAAAAAAAGTCCAAGATTGTTGGAATTTATTTCGTGCACACATTTAGGCCGTGGAAGTCGTAAGACTGTCCGGCACTGTTGATTGACAAGTGACCCAGATGTCTCACCTGGACGGATGCGACAGTGCCTCGGTTTGCGTCGAATTCCACATTCGTCTCCTGAATCGTCCACTGTGATGATTGGTGGAACCTGGTTGGCCTTTTACACATAGAACAGATGTTAAGAATCCAGAATGTTTGTCCAGCACATGTTGAACTAACCACCAACGTAAGTGGTGGTTAGTAGGCTATTGTTTATGTTTTATTCTATTATTAAGTTATGGTATCAAAATAAGTTGTTCATAACTCATAAAACATTTTTAAAATGCTACATTAGAATAACTATCCCCCTCTGTCTAACTAGGGGACAAGAAGCTCATTATCTTACAGTTAGCATTGACCATTAGGTTAGCTGTTAACATGGGACTAGTATCATTGACTAGTAATAACAATGATACATTTTATTTAAAGGACAGTTTAAACACCCAAGAACACTAAACACACTAAAACACTAAAACACTAAACAAAAAAGAATACAAAAAAAAAAAGAATACAAAAATTAAATAGTGATAATAATAGGGAGTGATCAGTCCCTATATTATCACTATTCTTATT
The DNA here is from genome assembly GCA_027575585.1 of Percopsis omiscomaycus. Classification (NCBI taxonomy): domain Eukaryota; kingdom Metazoa; phylum Chordata; class Actinopteri; order Percopsiformes; family Percopsidae; genus Percopsis; species Percopsis omiscomaycus. Next base: position 2,805 of record JAODLI010001746.1, read on the forward strand.
ATATTTCATTTTGAATTTCATACATTTAACACTCATCTAGGCTGAAAAAACTGGGAGAGGCCAGTTTCGGCAGCGATTTGCATACATGATTTCATGAAACATAAAAGATGTATCTGATAGACATACAAAATTAATAGTGGATAAAATTAACAGCCAGGATTCAAGCTTGTTGTATAACAGCTTAAAGGAGTATATATACATCATACATACAACATTATTGTTAAAATTATTACAAGTCATTCAATTCTCAATATCATATCATCTCTCTCATCACATACAAGATACCTGCCATCGCTCCAATAAAAGGAACAATGAGGGTGCATCAGGTGCCAAGTTTGTCACCAGGCATACTCAAATAATGGGACTCATGTCTTTAGAAGAGAGAGGCAGGTATGTTGGACTGTCCCTGTTACCAGTTAATGGAGGCCACTGTAAGTGAAGAACATAACCATGTCCCTGCATCTGATGGTGCAACTGAAACCAGATGGCGTCTACAATTCAATGAGGCGAAACCCATTGGAGAATGGTGTGTTGTGAATTATAATGACGAAGCCTATCCTAGCATCATCATTAAAGTGGGTGATGTTGCAGGATAGTCTAGTGGTCTGTTGTTGGGCTCCCACCCGGAAGGTAGTGGGTTCGTGCCCCAGTCTGCAGCGGCGTGGAGTGTGGCATGGGCTGCGGCGGCGTAGACCTTCCAGTGACTGGACCCGGCTCGGGCTCCGGTGACGAGGACCCACAGGCGGTCGTGCAGCGGGTGGGCTTCGGCGGCGTGGACCCTCCAACGACCGGGCCTGAGACCATTTCCGGCGGGGTGGACACCGAGATGCTCGGCCACACAGACTGGACCTCCCAGAGGGCTGGTGCTGTGGGTGGAGCTCTCTAGGCGGCTGGCGGCGGCAACGAACGCCTTGTGCCCAAACCCGGGGGAGGCGGACGTGGCGGAAGTCCCCGGCGACGCAAGCTGCACCTCTATGGCACGCTGAGCGCTTGAGACCCCAGGGCGTGGGGCAGCGGGACGTCCAAACCGCAGACGGGAGAGGCCATCTGGGCGTAGGGCTATGCGACATCCCAACCGCTGACCTGCTGTGGCTCCCGGGAAGGCGGCGGCGGAAGGTCAAGCACACGGATTTGCCGCTCCTGGGCAGGTGTAGGCCGGGGGTCGAGGGCGCTGGCCAACCACGGCCTCTGGGCAGGTGGCAGAAGGACGCCGAACGTCGACAGCCCCTGGGCAGGAGGAGGTGGCGGGGATTCTAGCTGTGGGCTGTCAGGAGGGCTGATGAGCGGGACCGGAGCGGCACACGTCGGGGAGTTCTTAGGAAGCGGTCTAGTGCTCCCAAACACGGACCAAAGCCGCTCCACCCACCACCAGTAAGGGCACGAGAGACCCAACGGATGGCTCTAGCCCACTGGACTGCATAGCCGGTGAGCCGCTGGACAAAAAGGCTCACTTTGTCCTCCTCCTCCGTGTCAATGGTCGCAAACCACTGGTCGCAAGCCTCCAGAAAGTCCTCCACTGCCATCGATGATCCGCCAAACTCCTCAGACGGGACCGGGACTCCAAGGGCGGAGCTTGCTCCGCACCCAGCAACGTGGGGTTGGGAAAGCCCCAGAAGTCCTGCTGAGCATCCGACATATCCTCTACAGTAAAGAGGAGCAAACTCGCGGAGGCACGATGGTGGTGAGGGGCTACGCCGCCCAGTCGTCAACATCGCCGCTACTACGGAGAGGGAACTCGTGGTGGTGGAAGTGACGAGCACTAGCCTCACTGCCTCGCACTTCCCCCGTTCCTAGTGCAGGCCCAAGCCGGAATGAGACACCAGAGAAGCAATGTGGAATCTAAACGAGCTGTGCTCGTGATTTAATAAGAAATATCAAAAGACTGCCTTCTGGCAAAACAAAGCACAACGTTACTCCAGTCAACAACTGAACCAGAAACAATGAAACCGGTGAAACTTAAATAGTCTCACACTGAAAACAATAGAAAGCACCTGTGGGGCAATTCCCCTGCCAGGAGGGAAGGCACGAAGCGTGCGTGGGGACCAGTGCACACTGATCGTGACACATTAGGTTTTCAAGATGTCCCTATTCAAGAATGTGTTCAAGAATATGCAAATCATCAAATTAATTAAATTCTAAAATGAATGGGGGGTTATATAAAAGTATTTTATATCAAAAACCATTTGGTTCATTGACAAATAAAGTTGCATTGTGGTTGCATTATTTGGCAGATGTGTATAGCCTATTATTACCTGATCTATGTTAAATCCTACTGTATGTTACCAGTGTTAATGTCAAGTCAAAGTCCAAAATATAAGCTGGTAACAGTGTCTGACCCTCAAGTGTATGAAAAGAACCTTGTATGTCTATGTATGCAGCGTTTATAAATGAGGCCCCAGGTAGGTCACCGTTGACACCTTACATCTCTGAGGTCGTAAGTGATCTCCAGGTTGGACCAGAAGCTGTCTGAGAAGCTTGGGTAGAGGTCCAGGACCTCCAGCAGGTCATCCCTCTGGATGCGGTGGAGGTCACAGTAGGTGATGGCATGAACGTCTGAGCTGGACTTGCCAGGCTCCTCATGGAGGTGGATGGGTTCACCAAAGATGTCGTTCTTCTCTGCGATGGGGTGACAACTGTCTATCAGTTGGGAAGTTATGGGTTGTGGCTCAGAGGGTACAAAACACTGTTATAGATTCATGTTTTTAGTCAAGCCAATCAGAGCAGCATGTTAACAAACCTTTAACTGTAGATGGAGGAGCTAACCTATGAATCAGCTGCTTTGCTTGATTAACACAGTAAAAACTAATAGCATGAGTCATTGAAAGATGATTTTTTAAATCTAGTTTCATGAACCATCTATAAATGCTTCAATTATGTTTAGAATTGTTTATGCATTTAATATATTTTTATTACTATTAAAAATGTTTTTCATATTCATATTTCATATAAAAATGTTTTTCAATTATGTTTAGAATTGTTTATGCATTTAATATATTTTTATTACTATTAAAAATGTTTTTCATATTGATACAAGCTATGAACAACTTCCTTTTGGGTGTTGTTTTAAAACCACTGCTATGCACAGACAGGTACTGTACCCAGTATGGCGACCACCACATCATCTTGGACCACCTGGATGGAACCATGAGAGATGAAGAAGAGTGAATCCAGGACATCTCCATAGTGGATTAATGTGTCTCCTGGTGGAGCGTGGACCATCTTGAACCTCATGGCCAGCGCTCGCATACAGGCCTGACAGCCTCCACGGAACGCCCTGCAGTTCTGTAGCAGAGAGCGGTTCAGATGCAGACAGATGTCTGCCTGCAAACACTCCGGAAATCCCTTCAGAACCTGTAGAAACCCATAGACACAAGGAAGTGATGGTATTCTTAGTCACAAAGTAACAGATATTTTCCTTTGACAAGGCTGAACAATAAAACAATAATGCACATTTAAACCCATTTAAAAACACACTGTCACAAGTGTTTTGTGTAGAGAGCAGGCGCTAGCTGGAGTAAATCACAAAAGCGTGGTTTGTTTATTAAACAAACAAAATAAAACTTAAAACTGACAAGACAAGAACAAAGATAATTGTGTATTAAAGGTATACCAAGTAATATGTAATCTCAGTATAGTCTACTCTATATGTTAGCATACAGCTATAAAGATATATTTGTGTATTAAACAGGGGCAGCGGCAGAGATATTCTTTTTCTGGTGCAGCGGGTTGCTTGACTGTTCAACGAGGGTGCTCTGAAATATATTTAGGGTTTCCCATTAAAGTACCGGTCTCCACAGTTTAATTTCTAATGCAACACCCCTGACACACGTACACACAAGCAGTAGGCTACCCGATCCGCAACAGTTACAATGCCATTCTGTGTTAAACACAAGATGAGATATTCAGGGATATAGTCTAGATTACCCAACACTGTCATAGGTTTATCAAAACGCTCGTAACAGGCCTAGGTTGCCACGCAGACCAACCCTGCCTCTAAATCCGACAAGCCAACACTCTTACTCAGACCAAGGAGCAGTAGCCTAGTAACCAACACATTTCAATCTAAAGTCAAAGGCCAAAATACAATACCTTCGGCTACATGAAGTTGGACGTGCGCACATTTTGATATGAGCGTAATATGTGCATAATACTAATACTAATATTATATAATATTATGCAGTAAAAAAAAAAAAAAAAGTAGCCTAAGGTGTGTGCTTTCACAAATTGAGTCACATTACTCAATAGTACCAAACACATTATGAAATCAGACTCACCGAATGATGATTGCCATTTGAAAACAATATTCATCCTGATTCCTGCGGTCCTTGCTAGCAAGTTTTACTTTAGTAACTGCGATCCCACCACACAAAAAATGACCTGGGCAGCTAGGCAAGCTAGAAGGCTCAGGCTTGTCAAAGAATACGCCCAACATTGAAAACTCTAAATGTTGTTGTTTAAAGAATATGACAATCAACAACGTTGTCCTTCATTTGCTTCAACAGCAGAGGGGATTCACTCAAATTCTGAAGGCCATGCCCTGGGGACAGTACAGGTGGGAAATATGATTGGATATAAGCTAATTTATATGAGCTGCACTAGTGGAGGTAGCGCAATTGAGGGAGACAGTTGCAATGAAATGACTTTAATAAAAACCTTGGGGTTTCCTTGGGGTTGCTTAGCAGTTGCTAGGCCAAATCTTGGAGTTGGTATAGCAACTCCAAGCTACCCCCTGGCGCCGCCCATGGTATTAAAGTTACACTAAGTAAAATTTAACTTAAGTCTAGCCTATATGGTATGCATGACTGTCCATCTTATGTAGTAAAGCTTTATATAAATAAAGACGGATTGATATCGTATCCTACAGCGTTCATGTCGATGCCGTTGGTGTAAGACCAGGCATGCTGAAAGTACTCCAACAGGCGTTGTCGGAGCCCTCCGGGGATCTGATGAAAGCGGATGAACTCCTTGACTCTCAGCATCTGGGTGTGGTAGCGGGTCGTTCCAGAGTACAGCCGCTGGATGATGGCCGACACATTGCCAAAGATACTGGCGTACATGAGGGCTGGACAGACAAGGCATAGACGAGGATAGAAACTTTAATACAACTATTGATAAATAAAACTCATAGTTAAGTGTTCCATGTATGAAAATGTGCAAAACTTACATCCGATGACCATGACACAGATGGAAAAGATCTTCTCAGAGTTGGTGTTGGGTGACACGTTGCCAAATCCCACGCTGGTCAGGCTGCTGAAGGTAAAGTAGAGCGCCGTGACATATTTGTCCTTGACGGACGGACCGGAGTTGGAGTCGCTCTCATTGTATGCCTTCCCCAGCTGCTCGGCCAGGTTATCCAGCCAGCCTGTCTCAGTGTACGGCCGCTCCACAAAGCCAATGGCATACCAGATGCAGGCCAGCCAATGAGCGATCAGCACAAAGGTACACATCAGCAGGAACAGAACTGCGCTACCATATTCAGAGTATCGGTCTAGCTTCCGCGCCACACGCACCAATCGTAGCAGTCGTGCTGTCTTCAGAAGGCTGATCAACGTTGCCATCTGTTACATGGAGGAAGACCCACATAACAGTTGGTGAAGGCATGGAACATTTCAATAAACAAAAATGTAAAATGTAAAATAAGCAAATAGTCTACATGAGAGGATTGCAACCCACACAAAACAATGTTTTTGTAATGCTGGTTTCAATGAAGGGTAATTCTGAACTCTGACTTCAGCTGAGTGTCTTTCTAAATACTTTGTAATAAAAATGATATGAATGAGTAATGAGTAATAATTGCAATAATATTCTTATTCCTTTTTAAAATATAAGATTGAATATATCTAAAAGAAATAAATAGGAATTTTTATATGTTTTATAAATATTTAAATAATATATATTTTAAATGTATATATAATACATTTAAAATATATAACAGTATGTTATATTTACAGTATGTTTAACATGCTGTATATTTACAGTGTGTATACAGTATGTTTAACATTTTGAAATTAAAATGTTTTCATTTTGATATTGCATGTGACCTCGTCAGAGCCTGATCTGAAGATAAGCAGGTCAAAGGGCACGGCGGCGAACAGGTCGATGGGGAACCAGCCTTTGATGTAGTGCTTGGCAATCCGGCAGGGCTGCGCCACCACCTCCTCATTGTGGTCGACGTAGGTAGTGCGGAAGTTGATGACAATGTCGACGATGAAGAGGACGTCCACCAGGAGGTCGGCCACGTTGAGGGGGTCGCATGTGTAGCCGCAACTCCTCTGGCGCACGTCTCCGTGCTCGTCCAGCAGGAAGGCGGCTGAGTAGGGAGTGAAGACGGCCGTGTAGAGCACCAGCAGCAATACGATCCAGTCCCAGAAGGCCTTGAAGGAACTGTAGTGTAGCAGGATCCACCAGGTGGTCTCTGGGACCTGCAGCTTGTGCTCTGGGAGAACGTCACACTCCAGCGACAGCACCTGGCCAAAGAAAAAAAAAGGTATTTAATGTGTATATGTACAGTATACAATATATAAAGAAAACCACTACTGACTAAAAGAAACATTAATGCGCGTCTCACATTTGCAAAGAAGTACATTGATGCCTTTTGGCATAATGTTCTGTGGACAGACAAGTCATAAGTGGAACTTTTTGGAAGGCCAGCTATGTCTTCCTCAGGGCCTGGAAGACTTGCCATTACTGAAGGAACCATGAATTCTGCTCTCTAACAGAAAATTCTGAAGGAGAATGTCTGGTCATCAGTCCGTGATTTGAAGCTGAAGTGTAATTTGTAAATACATGTAATATACAGTGCATTATTATTATTGCCACTATTACCTGCATACGTGATGTCATGTGTTTTCAGATAATGACACACACCTGACTCACTTCCACACCAAACCAAAAAACTATCTCTTGATCAACGCAGAGCTAACAATTCACAAACCTTTCCGGAAGACTTGCTGGGCCGACCCAGCTGGTGCCGGATGCTGCGGACTCTCTGACATTTCAAATCCATAAAATCCTTCATTTTCCTGGCTTTGGTGGGCATTCCTCCTGACACCTACATCCATAACTCACCAACTCCATGGACAACGTCTGACAGCATCAGCAAGAACTATGCTCTAATGATGAAGTTCTAATGCTGAACCAGGCTGTAATTCTAAACCACAATAAAGCAGGCTCTACTTATGAAGCAGGCTCTAATGATGAAACAGCATCACTATTTCACTGTTGACTGACTGACTGCGTCCTGGTGTTCTCTGCTATTCAATACAATATTTCCCACCCTGGCTGATTAGTTGGCCCGAACCAAGACCTCTTATGAACCCGGCCCAGTAGAGGGGGCAGGGATCAAATCAAAGGCAGGCAGTGATAGGTAGACTGAAGTGGGAGAGATGCAGAAGTGACTGCTGGTAACACGCCTGCCTTTAATGTGTGTGCTCTCCAACACACACACACACACACACACACACACACACACACACAGCCACTAGGCCAGTAGTGATTTTTCCTCTGGTGGGTTAAATCACATTGTCGTCCATGTGGCCACAGCCGTAACATCGTCCTAAGTGGCTGGTAATGATCTGCATTGTCACAGGGACCTGATGACTACTAAACATCATGATTATATCACACACAAAATGACGCTACTCTTAACGCACAGTAGAATAGACTTCACAAAGCTGAGGCCAACAGATGCTTTAACCAAAGAATTGGGTGTGGGCGTGGCTTAGCTATGTCCGTGAGGGGAGAGAGAGTGTTGGAGTGTGGTTCACTGGACTCAGTGGGGATTAGGAACAGATGTGTATGATTTACTAATCACCTGTCTCCCTAGAACAGGCAGACTGGGATAGCAGCGGGAGTTCTCCACACGGATGCGGAAGGGACGTGACAGACCGCATGCATGGACAGTGTAAATATTGTAACTAAAGCTCGCCAAACTCGCTGTTGAACGCGTAGCGTTTGTTACCAATAGGTTCAAGTGATTGCTGGAAAAACAAGATCCCGCACAAGTAGCCTACTGACCATGTAGCCTACAATATTTGTACTAACCATTTAGATTCTGCAGTAGAAATGCATGTCTGCTTAGAAGTACTAACTGTACCTGCTCCATAGAAGTAGGCTATTAACTTAGAAGTAAGTTAATACATTTACATTTACAGCATTTAGCAGACGCTTTTATCCAAAGCGACTTACAATTAGTACATTTGTCAACAGT
>JAODLI010001747.1:0-11012 GCA_027575585.1 Percopsis omiscomaycus
TCTCTCTCTCTCTCTCTCTCTCTCTCTCTCTCTCTCTCTCTCTCTCTCTCTCTCTCTCTCTCTCTCTCACCCACCTGTCATCTTCTCATGCCAAGCCAAGCTTTCAGATGAGTCCAAGGCTGGTGCAGTTGGTTGAAAGCCAACACACTTGACTGACTTGGACTTTCTCAGTGCTTAGCCATCCAAATGTCAACATTTGGGCCCTTCTCTGTCCCTCAACAGTGGTGTGCTGGGTTCTCTTTGATTGTGTGTGTTTGTGTGCTTTTTAAAATAAATAGTAGTTGGGCAAATGCCAAATTAAGAGGTTTGTTTGTTGTTCTCCTTTTATGGAAGTTCAGGAATGGTAATGTGGCTTGGCGAGTATAAAGCTGACACAAACACAACTTTTGTTCCCAGTATTTATGATGTCTATTGTCTCCCTTCCATGGAAACAAATACAATAATTATATAACAATTATTACATTAAACAATATTGCCGACACCATGGTATTTGCCTCATCACAACGACTCATCACAATTATATTCTCATTATAATCCGCCCATTTCGTTATGTGAGTAATTTTACAAAAATTCACCTTTTTGTAGTTAGAGTAAAAGCTTCTCAGCCGATAGTGCTGGTGGGCCAGGAAGCGCCTATAAGAAAGAGGAGGGATACTGGGACATGGACATTCACACGAGGTCCCACAGCCTCAGTGCACCTTCTGGAATCTGCTCTGGTTTGCTGTTTTCAGAGGCGTCAAACAATTTGTCATCCTGACGTCTTCTCCTTTCTCCTCTAACTCCCTCTCCATTCCTCTTGGGTATTCTGCCCCCCCCCCCCCTCCCTTTTTCTCATCCCCTCTCCTCTTTATCTACTCTCTTCTATCTATCTTCTATCTTTATCATCTCTTATCTTTGTCTCCTTATATCTGTTTTAACTGTCCTGTGCTCATCTCTCTCTCTCTCTCTCTCTCACTCACTCACTCACTCACTCACTCACTCACTCACAGTGTAATAGTCGATGCAACACAGTATGGATATGTTGTTTGTCATTGTAACTATAGATGGCGTGCATCTGTGTGGCATTCCGTTAATGTGTGTGTTGAGTTGCGTTGCTGGGTACAGTAGGTGTTTTCTAATTGTCCCCAACAGTAGTTGAACTTACTGGATGAAAGTCAGACACAAACACACACACACACACACTCTGCTAAGAGCAACTCCCATTGGCTCGTGGCTATTGTTGCCATGGTGATGTACAGTGACCGTTAGCGAGACTTTTGTTTGAGGCAGTGATGAAGTGCGTTTATTCCCCCTGACTTTCTCCCACAGCCTCTCTGTCTTTTCAGGAAGACAGAGTTTTCACCTCACGCTCCATGTCTCTCTCCTGCTTGTGTGAATCCATATCGGTCTATTAGTGTGTGTGTATTGATCTAATCTGGCAGAGCAGGTTTAGTCATGGAGAGAGAGAGAGAGACTGCATTACTACACACATGCATTACTATTATAATATGGAGAGTATCAACATTTTTTTTTAAATTTCCTGAACACGCTGTGTTTGTCCCTTGCATTAAAACAAAATTGAAACATGTTCAAAAGACAGTGTTATTTCCCAAGACATCACGCGTGAAGATGAATGAAGGCCAAGCAAACATAGCACATCGCGTGTGTGTGCGTGTGTGTGTGTGTGTGTGTGTGTGTGTGTTTGTGCGCGCGTGTGTGTGCAGGTCTTCCATCTTGAGTGTGCTGATATGTGCTGATGTTCTTGTCCTCACAGTATGATGGATGGAGGTGATGAGTAGATGGACAGCTCATCCCTCCAGGGGGGGGTGTGTGTGTGTGTGTGTGTGTGTGCACGTGCATCCACCCACACATGCCTTCAGTACATAAGCGTGTCCTTGTGCGTCTAATAATATTCTAATCATAACTTCCCTGTCAAGTGAAACAGTCAAGTCAACAGCCAGTGTCAGGCCAGTGGAGGAAGAAATCAAATAAAAGGAATGAAAATGGGTGGAAAAAGACGTCTTTGTTGATGTTAGATAAACAGCGGTGTGTATAAATTGGGTCCTGTATTGAAAAGATTGCAATGATTTGCTCAGCTGAAGTCTGGTGTGTGTGTGTGGTGTGTTCCGAGATACGCTTAGTTTGCAGCTCTATGTAATCCAGTTCTACTAGTCGGCACCCACTCTGCTAATGTCTCTTAATGAGTTATTGATGGACTGGTCAACATGTGTGGTAGAGTCAATGATGGACAGAGAGAGACGACAGGCTATATACACTGTAGGCTTTAGTATGTACCATTCCCACACACATACAGTGTAGAGCTATCCTTGTGAGTCAAGGACAGTACCTAGTTTCACAGGTGAGGCAACACAGACTATTTCTGGATGGGGGGGGTGAGACGGTAGAAAGCTGGAGAACTGCTGTGTGAATGTCAGAACAGCAGGCAGTGAGCAGCAGAGAGACTGACGATGGTTTACAGGCTAAACGGTGTTATTATTTATTACGCCCGCTTCTAAAATAATCCTGGGGAGCCGCTGTTGTATGAAGGTAGAGCTGTGTGCGGGCGTGCGTGCGTGCGTGTGTGTGTGTGTGTGTGTGTGTGTATGTGTGTGTAGGTCTTCCATCACGTGTGTGCTGATGTTCCTGTCTCCACCATATGATCGTAGGAGGTCACAGGCAGATGGTCCGCTCATCCCCCAAACTGAATTTGTTGCTAGTGAGTGACATGCAGGCTCTGCATGCACAGTGAACCACCAGTTTATCAAACAACCACAGCAGGCCCCACCCCCACTATTCATCGACCATAACCCGAAAATTAGCGAGGAACAGGAGAAAAATACCGAAAAGGTAGATTTGGTTGCCAAAAGAAAAGCAATGTCCATTGGATGGAATAATTTAAGCTAAAAAGGATGATGTTGACCAAAAACTGATAGAATAGTATTATATGAACACAATGGTATCAAGGTGAGTCAACCAGTGTATTAAACTACCTAATTTACCCCTCCTAAATCACTTCAGAAGAGTAGTCACAGCGCTCACCTGCTTTAGTGTTTGGTGCACTGAAACCAATTATATAGCATTAAAGTTCAAGAAAGGATGGTTTGCACTCAAAAAAAGTGTTCATAATAAAAAGTAATTTTTAAGCTATTTTCCAAAAAATCTTTTTATTTTGTATGCAGATGTATTCCTCAAAATCACCCCAATCGTTCTAGAAATACATTGTTTCCAAAGAGAGCTATTAAAGTAATCTGGTAAAACTTCCTGTTTTTTACCCCCAATATTTTACATTCCTAGTATGTAATCATCTGGATGTATGTTCATGTTCACATGTTGTTGTCATGTGTGTCCGTATTTGCCTTATTTGCACCTGTAGCCCCAAAGAAGCAAGGCAGATAATTGAGTGTTTAGTCGATGGAGATTAACATTAACTCACCTTGGTAAAAGGTCAGTGTGTGTGTGTGTGAGAGAGAGTGTGATAAATGAAGGAAAACCAAATGGCAAGAAGACCAATGCAGAGACTGACAATCTCATAATTAATGTTTTATATTTATTATTCTATCTAACCTTGAGTTGTAAAATTATTTATGACTGCATTTAATTGTATTTATCTGGCTTTCCTTCCTGCCAGATAAACACGGCTAAACTGCAAAAACTGCCCTAGTTTCCCGGTCAAGGCGCAATTGGTGGCCAATACTTTTTTGTTGATTTCGGGACGGCAGTAAGCGGGCGCAACGGCTGCGCAGTTGTAAAAGGGTTGGATTAGAACGAATAAATGATCAGTAGGAGTGGGTGGGGGCTGTCTTAAATTACAGCCAATCAAATCAGCTCCTCTCATTCCCCTTAACAGCGGCATGCTCTCTGTCTCGGCGAACTGCCAATTTCGTAATAGACGGGAAAGTCCAGACTGGCAGAAAACCTTTTTTCCAATAGGAATCTGATGTCCTTGTTCGGGAGGTGCACAAATATGGCACCTCCAATAAACCACCATAATACACCTGCATATATTTGTTTTGTGAGGTTAAGGCTATGACGTGGTCTGACCAGGCAGAGACGCTAGCGCAATATTTGGTTTTAGTTGACACCAAACTAGCACTGCGCCACCTGATTTTGACTGACACACCCTCTACTGCACCCCCACACCCATTTCGACACAAGCAATGTCATGGCACGCCAGGAAAATAGCAAATGCGCCCAGGCGAGATAAAAACTACCTTGCGCTCAAGGAAATTGTCACCTCGTCTGCGTTAGTGCTACCGCCGGCCTTGCGCCGTCCGGACACTAGAGCCCAAGAGGTTTTTGATCTTTCCCATCATAAGCCCAACCTGCCTTCATCTCTCTTCCTCTCACTCTCTCTCTCTCTGCCTGGAGCTGTCGTTCCCCCTCCCTCCCTTTATCCTCTCATCCTTTCATCATTCCATCATCATGCCAACCTCACCGTACGCCTCTCCAAAGGAAGGGGCAATGAGCTGAGGAGGGGGGGAGGAAGATGGGGGGGTGGGGTGGAGGAGACGACTAGTGGGTGACAGGGGCGGAGGAGGAGGAAGACAACGGGAAAAGCAGAGAAAAACAGAGGTGCAGGCTAATGGGGTGCGACGGGGAGCAACAGAGGAGAGAAGTCGTGTGTGAGGAAGAGGATGGTAAAGGAGGAAGAGAGGTGTTGAATTATTTATTTACAGTTTTGCTAACCTGACATCCTCTTCACCTTTTCACCATCCCTCCATTACCCAGGCCTTCTCTCATCGCCCTGCAATTCTCTCTTTTAGGAGAACTAGCAGAACCAAAATCACCAAAAATCTATACTATGACTCCTATTAGTGTTAAAATTAACGTTATTAAATATTCAGTATTTACAAGTGTGTGAGCGTGATTGTTAAATAAAAAAAATAAAGGGTTAGTTAAAAATTAACTAAATGTAGGCGTTTCGGGAAATATACTTGTCCCAAATGGATAGTTAAGATTTAGTTTCTCTACCACCATCTCCGTCTACTAATAAATTCATCCCATGTTCACCCCCCTGCCCTCCGTTATCTTCTACAGCCTTACTGTTCTGGGTGGTGTGGGGCTGGAGCCAGTCCCAGCTTACTTTATGTACAAGGATGGGACATCAATCTATCTCACACACACACACACACACACACACACACACACACACACACACACACACACACACACACGGCAGCAGGCAAGCACACCTAAACACACACACACACACACACAATGTGTGTGACCACAGCAACAGTATTTGAGTGTCCAATTATCTTGGCATGTGTCTGTGTTTGATGGTAAAAGCTCACCAGCTTGCCAATATATAGGAACCCTTTGTGAACATGGAGAGAACATGGAGAGAGCATGGCTTCACGTAGACAGGAGCCCAGGAGCCTGGTTTTGGCAGACAGCAGTGTGCCAGCCTCACCGCCTCAGAATCTCTGGCCCTGGGTCTGTCAGATGTAGAGCTGGTGAACACTGTGGTTTGTTTAAGGGAATGTAGATAACCGATAAGATATGCGTGTGTGTGTGTCAGGTGTATGCCTCATACCTACAGTATTGCTGTCCTTTTAATTCTTATTTCATTCTATTTCTGTTTATTTCTCTCTCTTCCCTGATACTCTTCTGTCTTACTTTGTACGTGTCTTACCCTCCATGCCCTCTGCCTGCCTGGCTGGAGAAGTCACCATTAATATCCTATTCCTTCTGGATATCCATCTATCAATCAGCAACTCAACTCAACGCGCGCACACACACACACACACACACACACACTGTGCTGGGGCTGTGTTGTGTTGAAGTACACTAAAGTGCCATCAGAACACTGGCCTGTCTGAGGCCTTGTATACTGCACAAAGACACACTCACACACACATCAGTTCCGCTGGTGGCTAGATTGGACAGGCCAACCTTAGCGCCATGTACAGCTGGTGTGTGTGAGCTCCACCAAGCAGAAAAGTGGCTCTTCCAGTTCACTGCACACATGCACACACTCGCATACATTCACACTGGTTGCTTCTACATAGAGACTTTCTAGGTTTCTTTTAATTTGCTGTTTCAGTATTTACCCAGAACACTATACTTTGCAAAGTACTTTATATCAACACAAGTGTATCATAGTAAATATCGCCTATTTCTTATCTGTTCTTCAGATTCTTCAGATCTGTTCTGGAATTCTTCACACTAAACAATAGTCTTGGCGCTGATTTAATATTTCAAGCATTAATAATTGGCATAATTTCCTGAAAGATTTAAACAATGTTTATTATTCATATTAAGAAGAATGTCAAAGAATGTTGACAAAACATGAAATGCCAACAGCTTTAAGGGTACAGTATGCTTCAGAGCTTAACTTTTTAAATGAGAGGTCTCAGAACACTGGTTGGAGTTAGAAAAGGCACATTTTCTATTATGGAGAGTGGTGATGGAACGCAAAGGCTGAAACGTTTAGCACTAGTATTAATATGCCCTACAAACACTACAGCAACCAGCAGCCGAGAAAGCCCAACACACAAATATGATTAGCCTGAAACACACACACCAATTTGACAATGTGTAATGCGTCATACAAAGACAAATAATAAGCAGGCAAATAAGCCTACATGAATGAAATGCAAAGTGAGCTAACACATAACGAATATAGCTATACAGGCTGTGCATTTTAGTCCACTCGTCAAACTGTGGGCCTGGCTTATCTGACTAGCAACACCAGAAAACACAGCAGATTATTACCAACCTCAGCTTCATCATCATCGTCCTTACTACAGTGAACAATGAGTAAACCTGTGCTTACTTTTCACTTTACTATTTACACAGATCCAGAAGTAGAGTTCTGAGTTCTCCTTTTCTCTACTGTCGTCTTAGTTGCATCTTCAATTAGATTAAATTGGATTTGGCTAATACGCTTTTAGATTAGGAATTTCCATATTAAACAAGTCATTTGCAAAACGACATGGCTTAAAAGAAAGGCATGCAGTGCACACTTGGCTGGGTTAGACTAGGCTAGTCAGGGTGGCAGAGCTTGGTTAGACCTAGTAAGTCATGTGGTCACCACTTGCGAAATAATTTTGGTCATCCTTAGAAAAAGAATGCCAAAGCTGTAAAACTGATACCGACAGACATAGCTGCGCTCTTACTAAGGTAAGTTGCTATGGTAACCTCACAGGGGCTTTAGATTTGCCGCTGAGTGATTTGAGCGACGTCAGTGATGTGTTTAATATGCACTGGTGTGATAGCTTGCATGTAGTAAAATGCTTACTTTGACTACCTAACGGTCTCGTAATTGACAAACACAAGTCTTATCCAGTGGGAATCTTTGCCTTTGACTAAACGTGTTTGCAACACATGAGCTAAACACACACAGTGGTAGGAGCGAATGATGAAAACGGCATTCATTTTTCTCATAGGGAAAATTTGTTAGACCCAGAAGTCCTTATTTGGGCAGGGGTACCTCCCGAAAATGACTTACCAGGTCTGATCGTCTGTTTCATTACCGTACAAAAGTCAGTAGACCATATTTTATTTTTTTGGACATCCTTACTAAACGGTCAACCACACTAGAATTGTAACTCATTCTTGTTGTTTTTATATGATTGTTGACTTACCTGTGAGTCTACAGGGTTGAGGCTGAGTTTTTTTTTTTTGTCAAGCCCACCAGAGAAAAGTGTGTGTGGGTGTTTGCATGTGCACATTAAATTTGTCATGCCGTTTGATGATGTTGGTGCAAGATAGCCTTCAGTCAATCACCTGCTGTTTTCCTCAGCCCTCAGATGTGTTTGTGTGTTTTGAATGTGTGGATCTATCCCTACCTCATTCTGTCTGCATCTCTCTTTCCATTTACGCTGTCTCTCTCTCGCTCTCTCTCTTGATCCATATAAGTACACATGCCCTTTTGCAACATACTGTATGTATGCTAGTCCAAGCATTCATAGCCTGGGCTGTCTGTACAACTAGTCTTGTACTGTTGGCCGCTGAGCAGTTCTACTGGTGTTTATGGGGTTGATTGCCTTTATTTAAGAGCGCTGAGGCGTGCTGAGGGAGGGAATGGCATTACTTACTTGCATCACTTTTATCTAGACCGTCTTCGGGATTTAAACCTGTGGCCATACATCACATGCCGGCTTGTCTAACCTGTAGTTTCAATTGGTTGGCTAGTAGCCAAACTGATATTTAACCTGTGAGACATAAATGTTTTATAAATTGTTACATATTGTAATGTTTGGTACAATGGTGGTTAAACTGACATAATATACTATATCCACATTTCACCACAGTCAGTAGCAATCTTTATGTGTCAACCATTCAACGTTACCATTGCACACACTCTACCAACCAATAGTGTAATATTGTTTCTTTGGGTTTGCAGTAGCTGGATTGCATCATTGCATATGGTAGAGGAAGCGGGAGGAAGGACACAATGCAGCAAATGTAGGTGAATGGAAACAGTGGTGCCAATCACTGGACTACTGCTTGTTATGCTTTGTTGCAATAAGTAGATATTTGTTTTTGTCGCATTTGGAAAATAATTTACATTCCTGTTTGGATTTGATCTGCCTTTACAAAAGAAATGTATTTAACAGAGTGGTTTGTCAAGGACGCCATATGTTTTAAAACAAGAACCTGGACATTTTAGAAGAGTATTTTATGACCGT
Organism: Percopsis omiscomaycus; assembly: GCA_027575585.1. Classification (NCBI taxonomy): domain Eukaryota; kingdom Metazoa; phylum Chordata; class Actinopteri; order Percopsiformes; family Percopsidae; genus Percopsis; species Percopsis omiscomaycus. The sequence goes on from JAODLI010001747.1 coordinate 8,616, forward strand.
TGTAGTGTTCGTCATTGCAAGCCTAGCCTCCAGTTACACAGCAAACAGAGCTGTATGCCTAGCTGCAGTGAATGGAAATGCCGCACTAAAAGCTCAGCGCAATGAAAAATTAATAGGCATCTTCTAACCAGTACAATCAATTAAAAAGAAGAGTAGCATAGTAGCTATTTCAACCATAAATCTTATCATTGCCATGACAAATATTAATTTCCTGTATATTTAAGATTTAAGATGTTTCCATTAGGGTTTTACCATTTTCCATTGTGGGGTGGTAGGTTACAACATTGGGGTGGGCAGCCCCCTCAAGTAAATAGACAATGAAAACTAATACAGCACTAGCTAAGTACCTGTATCCTCCCAGAAGAAAGACTGTATTCATGTAGATACTTTCCATATTTTTAATTTGGCATTGGTGCCATCTGTTAGAAGCTGGCAGAGAGCAGAGAATGTCAGACTTATTACCTCCTCCTCGCCTTCTTCATTTGAGTAGTCTCCTGGGCAGCCCATGTCTTCTTGACTCTAACAGCCAATCAACACCTCTTAACCAACGTCAGCCAATCAACTAAGAGAACTCACAGGTACTTTCCTGTCCCCCTAGCAAGACAAATTTCCACACTCTTAACAAACTAGTTGATTGAACTGTTGAGTGATTGTGAGACTTCTGACATTTTGAATCATAAAAAGCAGGAAAACACTTTTATTGCCAGGCATTACTTATCCTTTGGGGAACACTAAAGCATTGTTAAAGAAACTGAAAACAGGGAAGGAAAAAACATACAAGGTTAAGTAAAGTTAAGAGGAATGCTGTATATCCTAGTAATATAAGAATTGTGATAAGTAATACTCAAATGTATTTAAAGTAAAAACACAAACAGACACTTTTTTTGAGACATTTCAAAGTGTAAACATTTTGTTGGCAGGAAATAGAATAGAATATCTTCTGACTAAATAAAAATTCTGGGTCAGTATAGTAATGAAACGGCTGCCCCTGCTACTTTCCCTGCTGTAGCAATCAGGCTAGTAAATGGCACTGTAAACTAGCAGCTAGTTTAGCTGCTTCCACAACAATACCGCGCAGGCTGTCATGAAACCATGCCATGAAAATTTGCCTCTCCTTTCTGGAGTCGGTCAAGCATCAGTAAACATTAACAGCACATTTCAACTCCTACAAAAGTGACAACCTAATTAGTGTAATTGCGTCACTGATGCAAGCACAGTATTTTTCTCTTCTTCTTTTTATTCTTTTGACATATCGACACCACTCCAACTCTGAGACAACCGTCCTGATCCCGTGTACTGCTGGTAGTAAAATATTTGCAATCCCTCCAGTCCAGTTGTTTTTCCTCTAGTTTTTTCATCCCTTTTTCCCCATTGAAATGAATGGGGAATCACTTCAGAGAACTTGGTACATCTTCAGCTTTCTGACCATGGCGATTCAAAAACATCCAATATGCCTGCCGCAAATGCTCGCATGGAGCCATTCAAAAGAATTACTGCTCATCTACACCTAACATTTCAGTCGACCTCGTGGACACTCATCTGCTGTAATTTTTTAATAAATTAAGAAACTACCAACAATGGATAATTCACAGCCTACATATTTTGCTGATTCAAGAGATGACAAGAAAACTCTAAAAGCAAATTAGCTTACTTGCAAGCCAAGTTAGCTTTTGATAGTTTTGTTCAATGCAAGTCAACACATACCGAACTAACTTATTGCAAGGACTGATTAGCCTGTTATGCTATCCCACGGAGGGTTGTTGTGTCAACCCTTACTTCCCTGGGTTGAAGCATTCATGTCCATGTTGCTTGCATAGAGTAAGCAAAATCACGGCCTTATAATGCTGCAACGCAATCACACTTTGCATTTTCTGGAAAATGCATAGTTTGAAATATTAAAGTAATATTTAGTAAACACAAAACAAGATACATTGCATACCACAGTTTTATGAATCACATGGTCTATGTAATTGGGGATTAATTTAAATACTAAGTTCTACAGGGACAGAAGTGTTCAGTGACCTTCCTGTGACTGGAACAAACACACACACACACAAAGACACACAGTCACAAAGACACCAGAGGGGCAACGCTGCTTTGATGTAACACAAAGTTCCTGTTTAGGTCAGTGTGTGGGTGTATGAGAGACAGACACAGAGAGGTCAGGAGGGAGGGAGTGGGTATAAACCGCCCAGCACTTGATGGCCTTGTCCCAACTCCTTAGTACGCACCACACACTAAACGAAATGCATACTAAATGAAAGCTCTCATCACACCCTCCCTCTTCTTAACACTTATTTCTTCCTGTCTTGCCCTTGTTTCTCTCTCTCTCTCTCTCTCTCTCTCTCTCTCTCTCTCTCTCTCTCTCTCTCTCTCTCTCTCTCTCACTCTCTCTCT